>JAQQZX010119849.1:0-10294 GCA_030068355.1 Notoglanidium maculatum | reverse complement strand
CTGTGCGAAATTTGATTGGGAGCCAGTGCAGTGTAGATAAGATAGGGGTGATGTGCTCATATTTTCTTGTTCTAGTAGCATACAATATCTCGATAGGTAGCACAAATTGACAGAACCCCATGCAGGCTGATGAAGACACGCCCAGCGCATGCGCATAGGCAAAAAGCCACATGAATTCTGATCTGAGCATCTCATTCCTATCGCACAACCACAAATCAGATACATATCTGTACAAAATGACTCAAATCTGACAGATTTGTGAGTCCAGACAGCCCTGAAAAGATCAGATCTGTGTCACATGAAGGCAAAAAATTCAGATTTCAGTCACTTCAGCCTGTTAATGCAAATGCAAATGTGAATCTCAATCCATGAAAACAGCTGAGCCAATCTGGCAACCCTGATTTCTATATACGCACCCCTGCACAGACTTTATAACCGATCATAACATTTCTTTTTTTTTGACGTGAGGAACTCTTGTAACAGCATTGTGTCTAAATCTCAAAAATGGAACAGCGATTTGAGATCAACCTTAATTCAACACATTACCCCACAAGTTTAGTCCTGAATTATGTCACTTTTTTTGGATAAACAGGCATTTTTTCAATTCTACATAAAATTTGTTTATTCTACATACTGTAAAGACTGCAATGCATCAGCACCCGAGAGACCAATATCGGTATGGTGTTGTTTAATTTATGTCCTGTTAGTGTTGTTCTGGTCTCAGCTTCAGACAATCCACCCACAAACCATAAATAACCCAAAGACAAACAGATTACATATTAGAAATTATTCCAAGGCATCGTCTATCACCATGCTTCTCTATGTTCCATCATTTTGCTAGCAGCATGGCATCCATGTCCACATCAGACTCCCTGTGGAGTTAAAAGAACATGTCTTTAATAGGAAGTGTTTTTTTATTAGTCAGTGACCAGACATGCTGCTTTTCTGAATGTATTTACTGTGTGCCCTGGACCGTACATGATGTGCAAGTCCTGAACAAACAGTCTCTCTTATATTTCTTTATAAACTAATCTTGATTTTTTTCAAATTAATGACTGAAATAGCCACATAGCACGTAAACAATTGCCGCTTAGCTTAGCTTGTTCACACAGGAAAGTATTCATCTAGTAACTTAAGCTTACAAAGTACTCAATATTTAGGGAAAGGGAAAGTTTTCGTATTCAGAGTCGGCTTATGCGGGTGGTAGGTGAGAGAATAATGGAAGACTTAGGTAGAAAATTGTATTAAGTGTATCATTGAGTGTATAACTATTAAGTGTACAGTTGATGGAGCACACAGTCCTGAAAAAAGCGTGATGTCATTTTTAAGTGCAGCAACTAGACGAACTCCTGATGGATAACAAGAGAACTATCATGCAAGAGCGAGTGCTGGTGTACTGAATATCATCACAGCTGTGATTTGGCCTGTTACAGAAGAGGATTAGGGCCACATGAATATAAAATTCAGAGTATTCTGAGAAAAAAGTGAGAACTCTGAGAAAAAAGTCAGAAGTCTGAGGAAAAAGTCAGAAGTCTGAGGAAAAAAGTCAGAAGTCTGAGAAAAAAGTCAGAAGTCTGAGGATAAAAAGGCAGAAGGCTGAGGAAAAAAAGTCAGAAATCTGAGGAAAAAAAGGCAGAAGGCTGAGGAAAAAAAGTCAGAAGTCTGAGGAAAAAAAAGCAGAAGTCTGAGGAAAAAGTTAGAAGTATGAGGAAAAAGTCAGAAGTCTGAGGATAAAAAGGCAGAAGTCTGAGGAAAAAGTCAGAAGTCTGAGGAAAAAAAGGCAGAAGGCTGAGGAAAAAAAGTCAGAAGTCTGAGGAAAAAATCAAGAAGTCTCAGGAAAAAAAGGCAGAAGTCCGAGGAAAAAGTCAGAAGTCTGGGGAAAAAAAGTCAGAAGTCTGAGAAAAAAAGGCAGAAGTCTGAGGAAAAAATCAAGTAGTCTGAGGGAAAAAAGGCAGAAGTCTGAGGAAAAAAAGGCAGAAGGCTGAGGAAAAAAAGCAGAAGTCTGAGGAAAAAATCAAGATGTCTCAGGAAAAAAAGGCAGAAGTCTGAGGATAAAAAGGCAGAAGTCTGAGGATAAAAAGGCAGAAGTCTGAGGAAAAAGTCAGAAGTCAGGAAAAAAAGGCAGAAGTATGAGGAAAAAATCAAGTAGTCTGAGGAAAAAAAGGCAGAAGTCCGAGGAAAAAGTCAGAAGTCTGGGGAAAAAAAGGCAGAAGGCTGAGGAAAAAAAGTCAGAAGGCTGAGGAAAAAAAGTCAGAAGTCTGAGGAAAAAGTCAGAAGTATGAGGAAAAAAGGCAGAAGTCCGAGGAAAAAGTCAGAAGTCTGAGGAAAAAGTCAGAAGTATGAGGAAAAAAGGCAGAAGTCCGAGGAAAAAGTCAGAAGTCTGGGGAAAAAAGGCAGAAGGCTGAGGAAAAAAAGGTTGACTTTTTTCTCAGAGTTCTGACTTTTTCCCCAGAATTCTCACTTTTTTCACACAGTTCTTACTATTTTTCAAAGATTACTGTTTTTTTTTTTCTCAGAATTCACCCTTTTTTCTCAGATTTCTCTGAAATTTATTTCACATGGCCCTAATACTCTTCCGTAGTCTGTAGCTAATCACCGCCGTGCTGATATTCAGTACAACAGCATGCCCTCGAGTGTGATATTGCTTTTATACAACAGTTCCTATTAACAGGAAATTAATATCCAGTAAGTGACATCTTGGATACAATATGGTCAAATGTTCTGTTTATATTTGCTCTGTGAGTAATAATAGATCCCAAAGAAGCCATGCTCACTTATAGCGTGTCGATTAGCCGGCTAACTAGCTCACATTAGCTAGCTGGTTAGCTCAATTCCCATTAAAGGTGCTTCTGGTAAAATTGTTGTCACTTATTCCTTTTCATCTTCAAAAATCAAAAAAGTCAAATGTTATATTCCTGAAAAGTATCATTTGCCATATCTGCTGGTTGCACTAACAATATCATAGGAACCGTTTTGAACTAGGAAGGGGAATTTTACATGCAGGATACAGATTAGTGGAGTGACACATACACGGCAAAATCCCAGTGCTGTTATACTAAATATCAACACTCTTGGAATGCGGTTTGACCAATCAAAGTAGTGGACCAGAATTAACTGTTGTATAATAATAAATAGCTTCCATGGCTAGATATAGCTTCATAAGTATTTGGTCTGTGTACATTGGGCCTCATTTATCAATATTGTATTAAAGATTTTCTGCCAGATTTACAAAGGTTTTGGAAACGCCAATTTTCTTTTACTTATCTACGTATAGCCTATTGATCACCCATAAAGTGCAAAACAAAGCTCATTTGCATTCGTATGCAAAGGCAGACTGGCTCATCCTCCGTTTATAGGGTGCCATTTCTTTTGTAATATTTGAATGATTAGTTTTATTTGTCTTGATTTACAGGTTTGTTTTGCACTTTCATTTTCTTCATATGATTTAATTAATAGCAATAATATAAATAGACTGGTTTTCACAAAATGTTCTTGATGATGTGAACTAGCATGAGGATGTGTTTTTAATTAAAACCATAAAGCACTTCTATAAGTCGCTCTGAATAAGTGCTCTAAATGTAATAAAAATAAACAATTTACACTCAACAGTATATCACAGATATAATAATAATAATAATAACAGATATAAAAGTGAGGTATGATATGATGCAAATGATATGATTTGAAAGTCAAGGTTTACATTACTTAGTCTTCTTATGAGAAAATGTACACACACTCTGACACATTTTTCAGAATTTTTTTGGTATCCATGAATACCACATTTCTTTTGTAAACACCCATTACAAATGATTTACAAATAAATTTCTTTGTATCCAGCTTGATAAATGAGGCCTATTATGTTTATTTCTGCAGATGCTGATCCCATTTGTGTCATATGATTTATGAAAACAAAATATGATTCCGGAGAAACATCTTAACCAAAGAAGAATAGTGTTCTCATACTTCCAGTTTGACTCATGCAGAAATGTGCTGCAGGGGGCTTTTTTTTCATATCTGGATTAATGAATATTGGATTTTTCTGTGTAGGATGGAAAAACAATTAAAACAAGTCAATATTTTATGATCAAAAATTATTTTTATGGAAATAACATGCCAGGATTAAAACATAACAAAAATAAAAATCCAATGATAAAATGAAACAGTTGTTCATTTGTTTGTTTATTGTCCTGTTTTTTATTTTGAAATTAAAAATGAATGAATGCAACATGCACAGATTGTATTTAAGTAATTTTGTAATTTAATGTGAACATATAGCAATGAAATACTTCTATTACTCTCTTTGCCTTTTCATGTGTGTGTGTGTGTGTGTGTGTGTGTGTGCGTGTGCGTGTGTACTTTAACACAATGAATCTGAGAACATAAAGCATATATCTTTAAAGTAAATTATTCTTGTAATTCAAAATCTTGTCTGAAGAGAAACAGAGTCTGTTCTCAAAAGTCAGGAACTTTATTATGTCTACAAAATAATCTCTTTCAGAGGCTCTCGGCTTCACCGAGCCCGCCGGTGATCTGCGGCAGACAGAAAGAGCCCTATTATAGAAATCAGTAATGAGCTCCAATAATACAGCGAGGAGTTAAAGGGTCTAATTCAGAGTAATTGCTCCTCAGTTCATTTGGATGACAGTTTTCTTGGCGCCGGCGTATGACATCATTATTTCATCAGTCGCGCAACGGACACAGTGCCCTCCATAAATCCGCATTAAAGCTGCTGAAAGCTCACAGGGTACAGCCACTTAAATCAATATTACATTCACATTACACCACCTTCTCAGAACAAATGACACTACCCTTTCAGTGGAAATGTCACTTAGGGCCAAGGAAATCATATCATAATATTTTGCATTCGGATATCATACAGTGCAATGACATCCTCGATTTAATCTGATCTCTTTAGACCATGAATAAAAATGGCTTTTTCTTGACTGATTCATGAAAATTTAGAGGCGTTAAATGTTTACAAGATTATTCTGTACAGAGTATTTCATCAGATTACGCTCATGCTTCACTTACAGTCAGAAGTGACTTTACAGTGTATAAGCTGAACAGAAGACATTCTTCTGCAATACTGTGGCTTTTGATGATCCAATCAGCAACATTTCCATCATTGTTCCTCAGCTGAATCACTCCTTCGACATATGGACCATGCAGGATGGTCAAGTGGAAGGCGGCATCTTCTGGGTTATCAACTGGGCGCCATCTTTTCTCCGTGTTTCACTGATAGGTCCACGACACCTCCAGAGGGTTCAGGAGTGAATCCTGGCAACTCTTGATGCCACTCATCACTTGAGGGTCCAGATGGAGTCCTTCCTCTTCATCCAGAGCCACTGACTACCCTTTTCAGCATCACTAGAGAGGTCATTGATCGCTTTCCCATGGGCCTTCCCTCACGCCCCCCATTTCCCAGAGTATCCTTGAGGTTGATATGGCTCCAAACCCGATCTCTGCAGCCTACCTCGACAGAACAAATGTTCTAATTCATTGCTTTTAGTCTATAAATAAGTCATCAATAAAATTCTCCTGGAGGAAAAGTCTGTTCACTTGAATTCAAAAAGATGCAGTATGCAAAATAGGGATTTGCTTCAGATAGCAGTTAATTTTGTTTCCGCCGCCTCTGATTTTGCTGCCCTGCATGAACTTTAACTGAAATAACTCATTCGTAAGTCAGTGCAAGTCCATGGAGATATGCAGCTCTACCCTGACAAAACTGGCTGTAACTCAATTTCTGTTCAACTGAGCTTTTGCAAAAATTTGTTGTCAAATGTTCTAATATGTACAATTTCTAAAACATTTTCCAAAGATCACAGATGATGCCTGTAAATGTATCGCCTGTTTTTATTGATTCTCATTCTTGTTTTTCTTACCAGCCTTTCTCAGGTTTATATTTCTTTTTTTTCCCTTTTATATACATTTATTCGTGTTTTTCTGTCATTATTTCTTAATTATTTATACTTACGGTATATGCTTATTATAGCTGCTCAGGTTGATTCCTTATTCTTGGTCTTATCCTTTTAAAAATTATTTAATTATTATAGTTGCTTGTTAATTTCCTTGAAAAGATAAAAGCAGACCAGTAATATATGGCGCTATAAGAAAGACGATGATGATATTATTATTATTATTACTATTATTATTATTATTATTATTATTATTATTATAAATCTGCCCGGTAAATTAGGTGCCTAACCAGAATCTGAATACCAGTAAGTTTCCCAGCATAAATATTGACATATACACTAAGTCTCCAAATCTGAATATTTATGTTCAAAATCAACCTTTTTTCCAAAATCAACTTTGAGTTACAAAGACACTTTTCTGCATAACACGGTTGATTTAAATGTTAATAAACCTGCACTGTCAAGAATTTAATTGAGCCTAACTGCTGGGCAAATCAGTGAGGTGTAGAATAATATACTGTAAATGTACAGGTAGACAGACTAATGTTTAATGGCTAAGTGACTGTCTGGGCACATCTTTACATTTCTGACTGTAACCTTGGAGATTTATTACACTATTATCCAGTAAGCCATGTCCTCTGATTCAGCACAAACTCAGCCTTGAAGGGAACAAAACTGATCAATGTAAAGGATGAAAATATTGTGCAAAAAAATTCCGCACAAAAGTAAATGAATGTTTTATATTCCAGATTTAGTGAAAACAAAACAGTGACTATGAGTGTGTGCAAAGATTTCCCAGTTACAGATACAGATACAGTTAAAAGAGAAATCAATCCAAGCACTTGAAGGTTAAGGGCTCAATACTGGGAATTTGAACTCAGAATCTTCCTGTCACTAGGTCAGCACTTTACCCAACATACTGCAGACTATTCCAGATTATACGACAGTTACATCTGGTCCACTAATTTGTTTGGTCGGGCAGCGTACTTAGAGCGCTGATATTTCATAAAAACACCACTGGAAGGTTTGAGTCACTGTGTGTATGGTAGTGTTAGTGACATCATCAGCGAACATGGCAAGTGATACTTTTCAGAAATATAACTTTTGACTTAAAATATGAAAGCTGGTCGAATGAAGATAAAATTGGATGCCAATTTTACCAGAAGCACATTTAATGGGAATGTACAAATCAATCTGATCTAGCTAGCCAGCTATCTGAGCGTGGCTTCTTCAGAATCTATTTCTGTGAGCGATGCAAAAATAAACAGAACATTTGGCCATATACTGTGTCTGAAATATCAGTTACCCAAAATTACTTTCTTGATTAAAGAACCGTTGTATAAAAGCAATCTCATACTCAAGCTCATGCTGTTGTATTGAATGTCAGCACGGTTTTGATTAGCTACAGACCGAATCACAGCCATGATGATATTCAACAGAACAAAAGAACACTCCCTTTCATGTGATATTGTTTAATTAACTTTTTAAATGTACCGTAAATGTGTTACTCTGCTGAAAAAAAATATTAATAGGATTAATAGGTTGTTTTCTACTCTGAAATGATTATGACTATGCTCCTTAACAATGAGAAAGGATCCTATAGCGGACATATGGAGCACTGTTCATTTTTCAAGTCAATGTCCTACTGTCCTATAATCAAAATACTTGCGTAAACATTAACAACTGTATTTTCAATGGGCTAAGCAAATTTCCCTTTAACCATCTGGGCCAAAAAAAGAAAAGAAAAGAAAAGCAAAAAACATAGTTTTTTTTATTTAACAATGAAAACAAAGCTAACAGACTAGAAAAGGTTGAAGAAATAGGAACGTTAATATAGAATAGAGTTTTCTTTAGATCTTAAAATAACAATATACTTTGCTATAACTTTAATATTTAGTGGAGAGGCTGGCACAAGACTATTTTTTTACCAATACCCACAGGAATTCCTACCACAGTTATTTCTGTTGTCCATTAAAGAAAAAAGGAATAATAAAATCCTTGGCCCATAGTGAATTCTGTCATGACCTGTGCTGTGTGAAAGAGTGGATTAGGAGCCGCGGGTTGCATATCACTTTTTTGAGCCATTTACATAGAGCTTTTAAAGTAAATGCTTTTTATATAGCTTCAATTTGCAACAACATTATGAATATCTCCTGGTGGGCGGTCCCTGAATAGTCCTCATCTCTTCACGTGATATCAGATGATGTTTTCAATCACAGTATTTGCATTTACAGTAATAAATAAAGTGCTGTGATAGGAAAATAATCAACAGTCGGGTGGTGTGTTGTGGCCAGACATGACATACTGTTATGATTGCAAATTTGATTAAGTGCCTGTATTTCCAGCATGTCCTGAAGTGACTGAATTCTATGCAACATTTTAAAGTTTTATAATGTAAATGTTGTGTTTCTTATTTAAGTTATAATGGCTATAACGCTGTGATTTGTCTTGCAGACAGACTTTGACCTGCTGTTATAGAAAATTAATTAACACCTTCTGACCAATCAGAACTGAGAATTCAACAGTGCGTTGGTTTTAAACACTGTTAGTATCAGTAATATGACCCCCACAAGGTTGAACAGGAGGCTGGGGAGAAATAAACTGCATCCTGTATCATCGTCCGCTGAAATAGTACTTATTGTTAATGTGGTTATCTTATCAATCAGCATCATGAAACAATTATTAAGTAATTAACTAATAAAAGCGTTTGTGTCTATTTTCACATTTAAGCTCCAAAACCATGTCTTTACTTATATTTAATCTGCAGCCATCTGATTTGAGATGGAGCTTTAATCAAATCCATGATATTTCCACAAAGGCTTGATATTTCAAGAATTTCTCTCCATCCATACCACTGAACATATGGTCAGCCTTTTTATCTTGATCATCAGTGTTATCATGCACATGGACAAAAAAAGGTCTGCCTTTCTTTCAGTTGAGTACTGACCTTTCTAAACCTCTACAAATAACGATTTTAGATAAGTCACTGTGAGCGTATGAATGCTATCGTCTCCTGCAAGCTCCCCGTCGCACATTTAAGTCCCTGATAGCTGTCCTTTGACAATATGACCTGGGAAATATGTGACTTGCAACAGCAAGTTCTTCTTCTCAGGGAGTGATGATAGTCTTTTTGTCCTCATTCATTCATTCATTCAAAAAAACAACAAAAAAAAAATCAATAATTTTTTTAATACCAGACCTGCAAGCATCTTGCAAGAAATGTGTTCACTAAAATGTTTATTCAGATCTAATTTAGTATCAGAACCACTGGGCCACACTGTATGTGTATTTCTCACTACAAGCGCCATATGAACTGCTTAGTAGGCAGGAAGACCGTGACCAGATGTCGATTGTGGAACTTGAAGCTACTTCCCACATGTTTTGTGTTGGTTTTGCATACCATAGAAGCACTCACCATCCCTCCGAACGTAAAATGTCAAGCTTGACTGAGATAAAGCAGACAAAACACTCCTACACACTGGATTTAAAAAAGCATTGCAAAGTCTTTGATGTCTGTTTGCATTCACGGTGATGAGAAGTGTCTTAAAAGAAAGAAAGAACACTGATGATAGGTTTCCTGAAATGAAACACTTAGCTTTGACTTTAATATACACAGATAGGGGTCCCTCTTCTATCCTGATGGGTGAGGTCTCTTCTAGGATGGCTCCGCCCCCATCCTCAGGACACAAGTGCTCACTGAAATGTTTAAAGAGGCTGAAAGCTGTTCTGGTGCCATGTGGTGATCCAGGACACTTTATATATGTATATCATTATATATGGCACGGAGGCAAAACTATGTCTGAATGCGAATACTGCCTTACTATATAGTACACAAAAAGAAGTACATCGTAATCCGTAGGGTCTCTGAATACTCAGTGGGCATTTAATAGTAGTTGAACGGTTGTAACAACAAGAACGGATCCATAAATGAAACTTTGATGTATTTATTTGTGAATTTAAATATGAAATACAATCAAATCAACTGAAAAACATGAGGTCTTGACAACAAATCTCAAATGCTGAGGTCACTGACCTGATATTTATTGCTATAACAAGCTATATTTTGTATCCTGAAAGCTGCCTATTAGCATTCAAGCTAGTTCAATTCACCTGTTTTTGTGTTATTAAGCTTTCAGGCATTAGCTATGATCTAGCTCTTAGTTATTTCACATCCAGCTATTAACTTGTACACTACATTGTGTTAACCTTTTTCCCCTGGGCATTAGCCATCATCCATCAGCCATTTGACATCTAGTTATTAGCTTCTGCGATCATTTGTATTGCCATTTCTACTGTATTCGCCTACATACACACGTGGACAAAATTGTTGGTACCCTTCAGGCAATGAAAGAAAAACTCACAATGGTCACAGAAATAAC
>JAQQZX010119819.1:0-10296 GCA_030068355.1 Notoglanidium maculatum | reverse complement strand
TCGTTCGTTACAAAGAATCGACTCTTAGAGCCGGCTCTTCTCGTTCGTTACAAAGAATCGACTCTTAGAGCCGGCTCTTCTCGTTCGTTACAAAGAATCGACTCTTAGAGCCGGCTCGTTCGCGAACGACACATCACTAGAGTGTTGCATTAGAAAAGTTTGCCATTGAGATTTCCACTTGATTTCCACCTTGACTAGTATAAAAGATGTTCCGTGTCACCCTTTTATACCTGTTTGTTTGTATTGGAGCATCAGGTGAGTTCGTGGTTTTCTTAACCTTACTTTAGTAACAGCAACAGACACCGTTAGCATGCTGAATTATTATTATTATTATTTTTAAAGATTTATGCATTGGTCATTCCATCTAAAATCACCAGATCTCCCACCTTGGTGGTCTCAAAATTGCATTATACTGTGATACTTTGTAGTCTGTGGTGTCAAATTAAGCTTTCATTTGGTGGGTTCAGTATTCGCCAGATATTCACGAATCTTCTCTGTATATCCTAGGGTATATCCTCTGTATATCCTTTCGAAGATCCTCACAAACTCGAGTGTGTTTGTGAAATTACATGCACAAATTAGTTTGTAAATTTAGATTTAATTAAACAAGAATTACGATGGTAAAAGGTTTACCAAAGGCCACTGCGCATGCGCATGCGGACGGCCATGTTCTTCATTCACAAATACATGCATGCTTTTCGAAGACTAGCTTGAACTAGCTCCGTGAAAACTCGCTAAGTAGAGCAGTAAGTTTTTATTTTTATTTTAAAATAGTTAAAAAGTTTTATTTTGTTCCCCAAAATTGAAGCTGTGAACTGTAACTGAAACATGTAAACGATTATATATATATATATATATATATATATTGTATCGGCGCTGCTAGCGACGCTTCCGGAATGGGCGGGGTTTTTCCCGGCGTGCTTTGCGGGCGGTAGCAGTTCATTCATGTTTGTGTTTTGTGTGAATAGTTCTGTGTATTTAGTCATTAAAAAAAGTTCCCACCTCAGCATAGCTTTACTAATCTGTAAATTAATTTGGTTTAATCTCAACTCACAACTACATGTTTTTTGACAGGAAAATAAAATCTGATATTAAGTGAAAATGTGATATTTTGCTGTGGTGCCACCCCTATAGGCAAATGATTACAGCCATCAGAACATACTACTATACTATACTACCATCTGTATTTAACATGCTTAGATATTAATTATGACACTTTACTGGCCAGAAATCACAGGTAGCCTATTCTGATGGCCAGAAACACCCATCAGAACATAATTAATATCTAAACAGGACTAACACTGATGGTGTGATAATTTGATAGGTGTTTCAGGGTTATTAGAACATACCACCTGCAAAATAGCATAATTATTATATAAAAAGTTTAAATACTGTTGGTTTCTTCACATCACATTTGTAGAGTGAACTATTGGGTGTCATTTTGCTAATTAAGCCAAGATCGGAAGAACTAGGGTAAAACCAACTGATTATTTTACAATGGAACGCAAACAGTCTAATAATAAATGGCCAGGAGTTTGGAACACCTCAAGGATGCATAGTAGGCCCTTTATTGTTTTCCATAATGATACATTATGTACCTATAGAACTAGAGAATGGGATTGGGGGTTTTCACGTTTTGTCTTAGATTTTGTTATTAGAAAAGAAGGGCATGGATAGTGAGTTTATACAAACAGCTCATATATTGATAGTTTCCACAGTTATGTCTAATTCTATATGCGATTAGTCTACAACAAAAATCCAGAGCCTGCCTTCTAGGATCTTATTGGCTCACCTCGATTATTTTTTTCTTTTTCTTTTTTTTGTTGATAAAGTGCACGCTTAATAACCTGTCTGTAATTCTAAACCTAGCTCAGAAACCCACCTATATTTTCCCACCATGAACAGCGCTGGGGTCGTATTACTATTTTTATTAAGTGAGTCACGGTTTTATAAATTCAGCGTTGCTCCGTTATACTGTCAATAATAAGCATTATAGTTATAAAACACCTTTAAAACAAAAAGTGCGCTAGGCAGGAATACTACATCTGGAGGGGACAGACTTCTGTTTCCCGCAATCACGCCCGAGTGTGGAGAACCATGTCAGCTAGTGACTGTAGAAATGTACGAATAAATTCCTTTTTACTTGTCTGAGTTCATGTTGAAGATAATTAGGTTTTGACTAGTAATAAGCCGCCACTGACTGACTGTACATTAAATTCCTGTCTCTTATAGCCAGTTTAATTATCACTAGTAAAAATGTATAATTTATTAGACTTTTCTGCTGTTAAAAGCTAGAGCAGCTTGTCCTATAGGTCTCAGTTATTTACTCTTTATTCTTACAGTTTTGGGTTCGAGCATTCTGTGCAAGGGCACGGTCACACCGACGTCAAAAAGCAACGAGTATACTGTTCTGAAGAACGGTGTGCTGGATTACTCCTGTCCCCCTAACATGAGTGTAAAGGAGTGGAAGAGTGAAATCTATGACGATATGACCCAGCATGTGCAGGACCTGCAGGAGAACCTAAAACCCTTTTTGTCTGCAGTGATGAAAGACTCGCAGCACACTGAAGGTGAGACCTTAACTGTTCATGAGTGCTGATTTCGAACCTTCATCACACATTGTTAGTATATTGTTCTTCTGTTTCTTACACCGGGCCTCATTTATCAATATTTTAGTAAACTTGTGTGCCAAATTGGAGCAAAGTTTTAGAAAGGTTGCTTTTCTCTGTACTTCATAAAATGATCTGCTTTTGATCAAACCTGCTCTGCATCTAGTTTTGAAGCTTATCTTAGCTTGATGAATTTGATTGGTCAGGCCTTGTGCTTTGGTAATCCTATTGGGCAGAAACAGTACTCGAGAATCATTCTCCTGCCATTGTGCAGTTAAAGCACAGACAGTATAACATCTGGCTATACACTTTTCCAACTCCTATACACTTACTATTTCAGTTTCATCAATACACAAATGAGACTGCTTGCACTGTGTGTAAACAGGGGTGTGTGTGTGTGTGTGTGTGTGTTTTCAGGATCTCTACCATGGGAGGTTGTCTGTCATGTAGATGGAAACGCCTCTGCAGCCTACATGAAGTTCAGCTATAAGAACAGTTTCATCACATTTCATCTGAAAAATGAAACATGGACTCAATCTGATGTTCAAGCCGCAAAGATCAAGGAGAGGTTGGAGTCTGATTATGCTGATTTTGCTGATAAAGGGAAGAGCATCCTGCAGGAAGCATGTAGATTTTGCCATGAGCTGAGGAAAGGTAGTGTGTGGTCTGCTCTTTTACTGAAACACACACACACACACACATGCACACACACGCGCACACACACACACACACTATTCACCGCTGATCTGTTTTCTTTGCCTTTTAATCTGTCCTTTGTAAAACCATGAAATCTGAGAGGTTTAAAGGTAAATACTGAGAGTTTGAAGAAGCAGCAATTTCCTGAGAAGCTACAGATTTACAGTGAAAGCTGATTTGTTGATGGAGCAGATAATAAAGACTCTGTTCTGATTTAACAGGTGGAGCATTAGGTGGAGGTTCAGATGGAGCATCAGGTCGAGCTCAATTCGGCATCATTTTTGCACTCTTCATTTTTTTTCTAGCTGTGTTGCTTGTATTTGTCTTCTGCTGCATGAGAAAGTGCAAGAAAGTCAAATATAATGTTCGACAGAAACGGTGAAGATGTCTCCCTGAAAGGTGCCTTAAATTCATAGATTTTAATATTTATATTAGTTGCGTATTTGTTACAACTTAATTGTGTAAACTGTTTGTTTGTTGTTTTTTTATACAGCAGTTGAAGTGACCCCATTGATGAGGATCTCCTGTCTAAGAGAGAAGACAACGTTGCACTAATGTTTGTAAAATGAAGGCTGTTTGTGAACAGTGTTCTGAGATAACATAGTTTAGGTGAATGCACTAAATGCACTTTAAGTGTAAACCTTGAAAAATCTCTACTGCATCAGCAGTGAATGCGTGATTACTGAATGTCATCAGTTTTAGCATTACTGTATGATGGACGTGAAACACGTCATACATTTTATCAAAGCTTTAAATAATGAACAGTCGCTGCTCTTTCGTCAGGCAGGTCTTGTAGGTTTGCAGTTACGGTGTGTGTGATTGATTAATTTTTTCGTTTGTGTGGTCAGAGTTATCAAATATAGAATTTTATTATATTTGCGTAAAAGCACCGTTAACCAGGTTAAAATCACTAACGCATGCCCTGTTCGGACAGTAAATTGGTTTAATAAGCTTTTACATGGGCACATGTACGACCGGATTCCTCCTAAAAATGTAAAATTGATAATATGTTTATAATACATTGTACATACATACTAAATAATGAAACTAATAATGATTGCTGACAAAAAAAATGTAAATGAGAAAAGAGAAAAGATGGTCGTTTAATGTTTTAAGATGATGTATCCATTCAGGGCGGCAAGTATCACGCTACCTGACTTCTGATATGGCGTCTCAAGGGGGATATATGTGAGTCATTATGGCACCGTTGGGTGCAGGTGTGTATTGAGCACACACTACAGATGCATTAAATAGCTTAAAAGCATTAAATTATTGTATTTTTTTGTGTTTTGACTGTCAAAAGAACTGATTTTGCACTGAACTGAATCTTATTGTAGACTGTATTAATACGGCACTATTGTGATAAATACGGTGTCAATATGAATTCTGCGAAGAGAAGAAGCTGTACGAATATTTTCAACATTTTGTTTTTTATTTTTGTATCCATGAGCGTTTTGTCAATGGTCTTGACTGTTCCTGATGGTCTTACTTAACATGGGACTAAGCTTTTATCGTTTTTCTCAGGTTCTCTGAAAATTCTGTATTTTATTGAAATCTTTTACTAGATTATTGGGAAATGTCCTGAAGAACGTGCAATAAGTGTTAATAAACATTTGATACCAATTAAGTCTATTATTTATTAAACATGTCTCCATTTTCAACTCGGTTTAATGTTTAGTTGTGTAATAACAGATTAAAAAATAAAAGTTACAATTTACCTTATTAGTTGATACCATTTCAGAATGTTAATAAATAATCATGAATATTATCTTTTCGGGATTGGCTCCAGACCGCAATAATCTCAATGAATCAGTTGAAGCGTGAGGACACGGTGGTGTAGTGGTTGTAGACAGGATGTAGATCACATTCTGGGTGGAGTTTGCTCTTTAGCTGATACCGGTTTCCTAAACTGCATAACACGGTTGGTTGTGTAGGCCGTGTAAGATAAAAGCTGCAAGTAAAAGGGTGTTCATCAGAAAAAACAGCAGCTGCTTGATTGGACGTGGTTTCATACGTGATGGAGCGGTTGAAAACCGTAGACTTAATCAACTGTGACTGTGTGATTATATATTATGCGCTGAGGTGCTGGAAAGCAGCAACTATGATCAGTGCCGAAGGTCCCGGGTGCTTAGAAAACTATGCATCCCTTGACATTAAAGTTGTTCCGTGTCGTCACCCTTTAATACCTGTTTGTTTGTATTTAAGCATCAGGTGAGTTCTGCGGGTTTCTTAACCTTACTTTAGTAACAACAGACACCCTTAGCATGCTGAAAAATGGTTTATTTTTTACAAAATCACCAGATCTCCCACCTTGGTGGTCTCAAAATTGCATGGTCTTGTGATACTTTGTAGTCTGTGGTGTCCAATTAAGTTTGCATTTCATGGTTTCAGCTCGATATCTTTTTAAAGTGCTGGTTGTCAGTGCATCTGTTTCTTGAGTGAATGTTCCCAATAATATCGCAGACGTTCACGAATCTTCTCTGTATTTTCCAACCTGCACAAACTCGAGTGTTACGATATGAACACAAGTTAGAAATGAGTCGCTTAAGGCTGTGTTGAACTTGTACTTGCTTTCAACAGAAGTAACTGGCTGTGTTGTGTACATTATTGACAAACTCCTTTCCCTGGTCTGTCAAAATCCTTTTTGGAATCTCAAACTGGTAGACAAATTGAATTATGGTCTGTGTAAGCTCAGCAGCTGTAAGTCACCACCTAGTGCAATAATCTATCAGCACAGGAATATACTGATAGCCCTGGTCTGTCTTGACTAGCTTCCCAATGAGGTCCATTCCCAATTTGTTCAAGAATGTACTGAGGGAAATGTACAGGTGTCGGCTTGCACCTCACAACTTACAGGACTTAATGGATCTGCTGCTTAGCGCTGGATACAGCACACCTTCATCTTCATGGTCTCGTGGAGTCCATACCTCGATGGTTCAGAGCGGTTTTGGTGGCACAAGGGAAACCGACATAATATCAGGGAGGAGGTTTTAATGTTACGGCTCATGGGTGTACAAGAGCCTATAAATAAATATACACTTGTTTTCTTCTCTGGTTCCACATACATGTCAATACACTCTCCCCCTCCCATTGCACTATTAAAATACAATGTTATTTTAGCATAATTGCAATTTTTTATTTTATTCTAAGAAATAAAATGCATTAATTCATATCTTAAGTTTAAAAAAAAGGTCAGATTTGCTCAATATCACAGGATCAGGCTTGGGGAGGGCCGGAATATATGGAACAGTGTAACGTAATTGGTCAAAATCTGGTCAGGATGTGAAGAAGTAGGTATGGTTTATCATTCAGGTCTGAGCTTCAACTAAATATGAGAAAAATGAAAAGAAAAATGGAAATCATGCAGAACTGAATGTGTTACTGAGTATTCAGTCATGGATATTTTATTTAAGTTTTTGGTCCAACCCTAATTATAACTGCATAACACACACACACACACACACTGATAGTATACACACTAATAACACATAATAACTTTCCAACACATACATGTACCAGTTATTAAAGGTTTGAAATTTTCATTAATTTTTAATCTTATTTAGTCTTTCAGTTTTTTTTTTATTTCAGTTTCAGGTTTATAAGTGAATAAGTAATTTTTATTTTTGATTTTATGTTGATGAATTGACTAGTTTTACTCTTTAGGGTTAGTATTAGTTTGAGTTGCTCAGGTATTATGAGGCATTACTGCCACCTTCTGGTACTATTCCGTTACTGTCTCATCTTCATTCTAGGTCAATGAATATGAAAACTAAGCTGATTTTACTTGAAATTATATTTTGTTTTTACTTCGTGTTGCATTGTTAATTGCAGATTTTATTTAGTTTTCGTTTTTTGAAATCTGTCATTCTTATTTAGTTATTTAATTTTAGATTTAGTCATACTTATCATAACTACATAAACCCTGTAGTGTACATACTAATAATACACTCCTTCACTACAATAAATACACTGATTGTGTGTGTGTGTGTGCACGTGTACACATTAACATTATTGATTAAATATAACAGTTTGCATAACAACCAGAATAATAAGTACAGAAGATAATTACTGCAATCTCTGTAGAAACCTGTATAGGACTTTATCTCCTCTGCATCACACTCACTTCTTCTGTCCTGTAGAAATCTACATGCCACATTACATTATTTTTTGCATCGTCATTATCAGTTGAAGATGTTATCGGAGATCAGTGAATGATATCACCTCTCGCTTCTTTCAGTGTTTGTCTGTATACAGTGGTTGTCAGCAATTGTAACCACTGCACCACTTGAGATCAGTAGAAGTCCGCTCCAGCTTCTTGCAACCCGCAATGGTTGGTGGTTTGGTTTAAAAAATGAATGAATGGATAATTTTCTAAACCACACCACCACCATTGTGGATCAATCCCTGCTGATTTCAGGTCCATTTCAGAGCTAACACAGAGGCAAACAACCACATGTATGGGCAATTTAGAGTAGCCAGTTGACCTAATGTCTGCATGTCTTGGGGAGGAAACTGGAGCACTCAGAGGAAACGCCCACAGGCAAACTTCACACAGAAAGGCACTCTTGGTTGACCATGCGGTCAAACCGAGGACCTTCTTGCTGTAAGGCGTCAATCCTAACCACCACACCACCATACCACTACATGCACAGGAATTTCAGTGTGATTATCTACAGGACTCATTTTGAGAAGTTTTGTCATTTGAAAATTATTCCAAAATGTCTAAAAGAAAGTATGTTGCACTGTAGCTATAATTTTGTTAAGCATTAGCCAGGGAAATTCTGACAGTATAATTTGTGGTGCAAGAGATATGAGCTAAAACAAGTCCTGAGTCATTTGTTCACCAAAGTTCTGAGTTATTTTCTAACTGAAGAGGTGGAAACACTTTTGAATTTAACACAATTGAAAAACACCTTGATTCTTTTTTCTCATGCAGTTTTAGTACGGTATAAATCCTCCTAAGTGTAAAAATGCCGATTTTGGGGGTGTGCCCTTAAACTAAATGTTAATAGCTTCATGAATTAATATACATATGTAAATATTTTTATTGTCATTGTACATATACACCAACACCAGTAAAATGCTTTCCCCTGACCTGGCTTGGGTAGTAATGTAATACATGGAACAGCATTACGTAATTAGGATACAAAAAAAAAGGTAACTGTATTCCATTATAGTTACAGATAAAAGCTGTAAACAGATTACAAATACATTTCGTAAAAACAGGGGTTAGTTACAGGATTACAATATTATGAAATGCATAAGGGTAATAAAAATTCAGTTAATAAAATAGATTGTAATCAATAAAAATATCAAAAATCAAAATATATATCAAAATGTAAAAAAAATATTTCAATAAGTCGTCGTCGTCTTTCAATAAGCTTTGTAAATATAGGCTTTGCAAACACTGCTACTCCTGGTCTTATCAGAATGATCAGATGATAACACTGGAATCATCTGGTTTAACTGAATACTGATTGTACCAAAGCAGATTGTAGCTTTAAATTGCTCAACACCATCGACAAACAATAATTCCTGCCATCTACAAAAAAACATTCCAGCCAAGATGTACACAGTTTTACATTGAGTGGTGGAGAGAAAGGAATACGGCTCTAGCCTTCTGAACCTTATCGCATGCTTGGCCCTAATGAAGAACACTGTGGCACTTTTAAAAAAAAGTCTGTCTTTGTGTGACCTTGAGTTGCATTTTAGGTTGCAACCTACGGGTTGAAATTCGGTTGAATTGTACTTGGAAGTTGGGATATCCGAGTTGGTTTTGAAACGCGGTTAACTCGGGCATGGGGTCATTACCAGAAATCCAACTTCCACGGCAAATGGAATACAGTAATAGCTCACATCCTCCCCCCAAAAGAAGGATCCTGCACCTCAGAACAGAATAACACAGTGACAGACACACACACATCAAACCCAATCAAATCCACACACATGAAGAAGTAATGGTTAAGCGAACTGCACCACTCACAACCACAAAAACCCAGCAGTGTGTATTACAAATTGTCCAATGCATCATGGGAGGGGGGTTTTCTTCCTCCAGGACATGGACACCACATTATGCCTGAGGAGGGTCTTGAGGATCATAAAATGCCCCATCAATCCAAACCACAAACTGATCACGCTTGTCCTTTTTGGCAGATGATTTCTTACTACAGGGTATAGGACTTTTGAACAGAAGCACGTTGGAAAGTAATTAACTGCAACAAACTATACATATTTCATAATTCCTTTCACTTACTTAAGGTTTACGCACACTTCATCATTCACAATATATTAACTCGTTCTCCTTGTTTTGGCTCTCTGCAGCACTTCGAAGCATCTCCAACTCATCCATAGAAAAATACATTCTAGAAGAAGAAACACAATCAGCTCTGAACTAAGATTAAATGTTAGCACAGACTTTTCTCCTAGGCATGTAAATACAAAAATGCACGGTCAAAATTGGAGAAAAAATTACAACTAATTAATCATTCATTTTATATTATCAAATAGTTAAAGGCTCACTTACTGTTCCAAGTTTAGTTGTAAATCATTTGGGGCTGTAAGAGATTATTGACAGACAGTTATTATAAAAACCGCATACTGTGTTTAACTTACCTAAGAATGAAACTAGACTTTACAAGACAATGTGTCCGTATCAGATTAGTGTCTGATATCTGATATTAGTATCTAAATCTGTTGTAAATCTTCACACCTGCTGCTTTGGTCCTCTCACCACAGTTCTTCCAGATAAGAATTACAGCAACAATGAGAAAGATAAACACAACAACACCAACGATGATCCCACTCTGCACTCCACCTGATCCTCCACCTGTTAATAAAGACCAGAGTCTTTATTATCTGCTGCATCAATGAATCAGCTTTCACTGTAAATCTGTAGTTTATTAAGACCTTTTGGTACAGGCAGCACTAACTCCTTCTCCAAGCTGCTGTGCTGAATCACGCAGGTGTAGGTGTGTTTCTGCAGCTCCTCAGC
>JAQQZX010119780.1:0-10296 GCA_030068355.1 Notoglanidium maculatum | reverse complement strand
CGGAACTCTGTCGCTGAGCCATGTCTCCGTAAAAACAATGACGCAGCAATCTCTGAACTCGCGCTGGGTAGTCCGCTGGAGTCAGATACAGTCCAATCCATTGTCCAGAGAACAGACGTTGGAAAGTATTATGGTTATTAGGGGCCGAGTATTATGGTTGTTAGGGGCCCGGCTTGCCGCGCTTCCGCTTCCTCGCACACCGCTCTCAGCGAACCCTTCCCCGGCCGCCGGCATCAGGCGACGCCAAGGACTGGAGGCCTGGTTTCCGTAGCAACCCGAGGACGTGAAGCGTTTCCAAGAGGTCTTCCTGCAAGTCAGTTTTTAAATATTTCTTTATATCCAGTAATGTTTCTCGTGGGTAGACATGAACACCATTTGTTTGGTGTCCATGTGCCATTGGAGTCACGCCAAGAAAACAAAATAAAACAAAATAAAACAAAAAAACATGATTTTCGGATCCGGAGTGGCCGCTACGAGCTGCGGTCCAGATCGCCTGTGAAGGAAAGACCAGCGTTACCCTTAAGCCAAGGACTCGGGAAAGGCCTTCCTAAAAGAATCTCAAAAGGTGATAATTTAGTCGTGGCACTAGGTGTCATCCTGATCTCACAGAGCACAGCCGGCAATAGAGCAACCCATGATTTACCACTTTCCAGCATTGCTTTAGTCAAATGTTCTTTTAAAGTTCCGTTCATCCTTTCAACCACCCCTGATGACTGTGGGTGATATGGGATATGAAACTTCCAATCAATGCTCAAATACTGACAGAGCTGTTGTGTTACCTTTGCCACAAAAGGTGTGCCTTGATCCCTATCAATGACAGATGGAATTCCATAGCGAGGAATGAATTTCTTTAGCCAAAATTTTCACCACTGTTTTTGCATTTTCTTTTATTACATGGAAAAGCTTCCACCCTTTTAGAAAACCTGTCCACTATAACCAGCATGTATTTTAGTGGACCCTTTGCAGGCATCTGAGTGAAATCGATCTGTAAATACTGAAGGGGAAACTGTGGAGGAACCAATGCATCATGCTTATCCGCCTGTGGTGTGCAATTAGACCTTGCACAGATAAGACATGAGTCCAGCAAGAGTCTTACTGTCTTACGCACGTCAGATATACAAAAATTCTTGGCAATATTTCACCTTACCCCTGTTTTTGAGACATGTGAAATACCATGAAAATGTCTCACAAGAAACGGTAAAACTGATTTAGGTAGAGCTAAACGGCCTTGTGAATCCCGAATGAGGAAATCCAAAACTGGAGAACAGTTCTGTGTCAGCCAGAATGAAAGATCAGCATCTGTTGCCTGAGTCTGTAAAAACTTAACATCAATATCCCTAGGGACAGAGACATGAGAGAACAATGAGAAACACTTTGAATTATTAGCAAAAGGACAAGGTGAACCAGTTCTGGCTGCACATTTGGCTACGTCATCAGCCAATGCGTTACCTTTGACCTGGTCAGAGTGACCCGCATCATGACCTTTAACCTTCACTATAGCCAGATGCTTAGGGACAGTATAAGCTTGTAAAGCAAAGACCAAAGTAAAGTTAGAAATCGGCTTACCATCAGCAGAGCAGAAACCCCGGGAATGCCAAATCGCCCCAAAATCATGTGCTATGCCAAAAGCATATCTGGAATCAGTGTACACAGTTACAACTTGATCAGCGAAAAGAATGCATGCGCGTGTGAGAGCAACCAACTCTGCTGCCTGTGCCGACTTATATGGTAATGAGTATGCTTCCCAGATAACATCAGGGAGAGAGCACACTGAATAGTCACAGTGAAAAGTGTTATTATCTGGCTTTGAGCAAGAGCCGTCAACATACACATGGACATCATTTTCGAATGGAACAGAGGAGAGGTCAGGGCGTATACTTGAGTGTTCCTGAATCAGGGTCAAACAATCATGTTCAACTGAAACCAAATCATTGTTGTGAGATAAGAGACGCTGTAATAGAACTGCATGTGAATTTGGTGATGACGCAGTTTTAATAGTGAGATTCTGTGTTGCACATAGAACAGCTTCATAACCAGCATGCCTCTGTGCTGTCATGTGTTGTGTATGAATGTTATTCAAAATAGTAGTGACCTGATGAGATGTGTGCAAAACGAGAGGATGTGAAAGAAATATCTTTACAGCATCCATTACCATGAGAGCTGCAGCATCAGAGCTGCCGCTGCAACTGCCCTAAGGCAGGCAGGCATGCCTTGAATTACCAAATCAAAAGTTTTAGACAGGTAGGCTACAGGACGATAATTACCACCATGCTCCTGGGCCAGGCCCCCCTAAGCTGCGCTGCTGCTTTCAGAGACGTAGAAGTGGAATGGTAGCGCATACTGCGGCAGTCCCAAAGCTGGAGCTGAGCAAAGGTCTGCTTTCAGGTGTCTGAATGAGTTCATCATGTCAGAAGTCAGTGTGAGTTTCTCAGGGTGTGTCTTCCCGCAGTAGTCCCATAAGATCTTATCATAGTAGGAACAATCAGGTATCCACTGTCTGCAATAGTTAACAAGTCCCAGAAAGCTGAGCATGCCTTTCTGTGTGTTTGGAGGAGGAATGTCATGTATAACTGCACGACGATCCTCGGAGAGCCGTCTCTCACCAGCAGACAGGATACAACCCAGATATTCGACTGAGGGTAAACACCACTGAAGCTTAGAGAGCAAGCCCTTGAAGCCGCACTGTGCCAGGTGTTGCAGTAGAGATAGTGAGCCTTTTCTGCAGGCCTCCTCAATGTTTGCCTTCAGCAATAAATCACGCGTATTAAAGGAGAACTGTAACAGCAGGTGGCACAAATTCAGCCAATGCGTCTCTTACCACGGCAGAAAACACAGCAGGAGAGTCAATGAAACCCTGGGGCATGTGCGTTCATGTGTATTGCCTCCCTTTAAAGGTAAATGCAAATAATTTATGTGTTTCCTCATGTACTGGAATGCTGAAGAAAGCAGAGCAAAGATCTACGACAGTGAAAAATGAGTGATGTGCAGGAATCCTAGTAAAAATTGATGAAACATCAGGAACAACAGGTGCTACTGAATCACAAGATCATTAATGTGTCTCAAATCTTGTGTAAAACACCATCCTCTGCCACCTGGTTTCCTGACAGGATTCACAGGAGTGTTATATTCAGAAACTATGGGGATTATAACCCTCTGCTCCTTTAAAATAGAAATTACCTCCAAAATTCCTTCCTTCTTCTCTGTAAATAACGGGTACTGTTTGAGAAATACAGGTTGAGTTGTTTTGAGCTGAGCACGATAAGGAGTACATCGAGCTAACCTGACCTCGTTGATATCCATTGCCCAGAGACACCGAGGCACCTCCTCTAGATGTTTGGGTATCTCACAAGGAACGCCAACTGCTGTCGAGGTCACATCCTGAAACAAAGCCACATTGGAACTTGTCTGTGTATCAATGTGCATGTGACCTTGCTCAAAGGAGATAGAATGACCTAGTTTAACCATCAAATCTCTACCCAAAAGGTTAAATGGGAAAGATGGAATTATGACAAAACGATGTGTTAGAAAAATTTTCGGATATTCAGCAGACCAAACTCGTAGTGGATGAGTCTTTGGACAATGTACTGGAACTCCATCAATTCCCACAGAGTATACAGTCGCCGCCGAAACAGGACCTGAATAAATCTTAGCGCTTAATGATGAACACGTCGCTCCTGTATCAACAAGAAAACAATATGGTTGTTTTCAATCAAAAGCTCAACATCAGGCAGTTCAGAGTGAGATATAGTCAAAACAGCACTAAGAAATAGTTCATTTGGAGTTCCGCTCTGTGGGCAGCCCTAGTTAGCAGAATTAGAGGTTGTTGCAGTCCATTTGATAGGAAACTGAGTTACCTGTGACTCAGTGGGAGCTGAAGCAGTATTAGGTACAGGTGCTGTCTGTGTAGCAGCCTTTATTTTTTCCATCAGGTTTCTTTTTATGACATTCACATGCCCAATGGCCAGGTTTGTGACAATAATGACATTCTCCAGGTTTCTTTTTGTATGTCTTTGTCCCCTTTTGTTGGTGACATGCAAACAAATTATTCATACCTGTGCCTGAAGATTTGATTACAAATGCTCCAGCAGCCTCCATTTCTCCTACACGCGTCGAGAATTCCTGTGCCGTCATTTCCACTAGACCCTGAGTAGTGAGCCTCACAGCCTGTGCATGATCTGCGCGCATGTTAGACAAGCATGTAGTGATATACGCGATTGAAGCTTCACCCTCCATGCTTAAACCTGCATGTTCCGTCCATGTAAAGCGTCGTAAAAAAGCAGAGCAAAATTCATCCGGTCCTTGTTTACAGCTAGTAGCATGTGTTAAGTCGTGCTGACTTAAATAATGTCTTAACAAAAAGGCATGCAACTGTTTGTAGAATGCCTCGAGATTATCAGGCTGAGCCCAGAAATTGAGCTCCTGTGGCGGCCCATTATTGGAGGGCAACTTATCATTATCTGTATGCAAACTATCCACACCATCAATGAGGTCAGCCTCCGAAAATTGATTTCTAAGACTTCTCATAAGGATCATTTTAAAGTCAGGTCAAGTTAGTTGTGCATAGTGAGTAATGCGTTTTAAAGCGTCCACAAAATCATGCGCATTTCTAGGATCAGATCTGCCCTATATCAGAAAGATTAGGCGGGTGAACTTGAACCAGCTTTTCTCTCAGTGCTACGAACGGTAAAGCAGTATTTACCTCCTTCTCAACTGTTTTCTCAGTGTCCAGTAGGTTTGGATAAAGTGTCACCTTTTCCGCAGTTTTCACAGTCTGTGTAATGTCTTCAGTCTGTGTGGCTTCTTCACAGCTGAATACATGTATTAGCCTACTTTTGGCTGTAGCCGCCACTATCGCCGGAGACTCTGTCGTCTCCTTGGCTGATGTTTGTTGTGTCGATCCCTGTTGGAATTTATCCCATACGCTTTTCAGTTTCTTCCATACCTCAAAACACTCTGTCATGTATGTGTAATTCCAATCAGGATCCCCGTAACCATCATAGATCATTATTGCTGCAGATCTAAATGCTTCTGTTGTGAAACTACCATTTCTAGGAAAGGGATTAAGTCCCTTATCCTTCGACCAGCCATGTACATTATCAAGAAAAGGATCACAATTGACACCATAGCCACAGCGATATACCCAATTTTTTGGATTTTCTCCTACATTAGGTTTAGGTAAGGAAGACCTTGCCCCACCCATGACTGTATGTACAAGTTAAAATTACAGACTTCGGAAGGAGAGAGAGATCTGGTTACTTCAAACTTACAACCAGGAGTTTTACTATTATAAACACTCACGTGCCTTCAGAGTGCTATAGCCAGTGTTTACTCTTAAGTGTTCAGGAAAAACCAATTCGCTTTTCGCTTCACTTAAATACACAATAACCAAAGAAACAGAGATACAGGCCACGAGTGAGAGACCTTAAAAAATAAACAGGGAAAATTCCCGTCACTCACCCAATGGACTGTATACCAGACGAGCCCCCAACTGTTAAGATTTTTTATCTTATTCCGGTTCAATCTCTTTCAGACTCCGTAACCGTCTCTCTCTCTTCCTCTGCGTGTCAAGCGCTTGGAGAATGATCTTAACAGACACAAAGTCGTGTTAAACTCAGTCTGATTTAACGAAGAGAGTCTAGGAGTACTTATACACAGAAACACAGGTGTCATAGTGATTACAAGGAAACAGATAATTAGAAAAACACCTTGTTTGGGCAGAACATGACATAGCAAAAGGCTTCTGGCATGAGAAGTGTGACACAGATGAACCAAGGACAGTATATCATGTTCTTTATCATAGCTAACCTAAACAAGCTTGGTCATGTCATAAAGACCTAATTTATCACAGGATACAGATATACAGAAAAACAGCTGGACGCCATAAAACCTTAGTCGGGAAAGCCAGGATGACAATCCCAGGCGGCAGTGCTAAAGGGTCAAAGGACAGAACAGAGAAGAAAGGAAACAGTGATCAAATCAAACAAGAAGGGACAAGATTTTCAATCTAACACACACACACACACACACACACACACGCACACTAGGATACAAGTTTAATTTAAAACCAGACATCCTCGCAAATATTATACAGAGAAGGAAAAATTACCAGACAAGGCTGTTTATAAAGGGTTTTTTTTTTTTTTTTTTCAAAATATATGTAGCCTAGGAATATCGAAAATATATAAGGTGGCCAGGTTTTTATGCCAAGAATAAACTTTAAGAATTATTACAAGTTACTTTATGAAACCAAAAACATACAAAAGAAATAGTGGCTTGGAAATAATTTGGTTTATATTGCCTTCTAAGCTGGTCTTGGTGTCCGATTGCAATGTTTAACCATAAATGTGACAGTAAACACTCAGTCTACCTACAGATGTCTAAAACCTCTCGAGTAAAATGTGATTTCCTCACACAGTCAACGCTGGATAGCTTTGAGTCACTGCAGAATGGACATAAGCCTTATTACTTCCATATGTAATCAGATACCAGGTGTCAAAGTGTCCGTGATGCTCCTGCAGCATCACATCATCATTAAAACAAAAATCATCACTTGCATCCTCTGTACAGACACAAAGTTTAAAGGACTGCAGAACAGAAGTAAGTGAACAGATCAGCGATTATTTTTCCACAGATGTTAAGGGGTGAACAGAGATCAGTGGAGTGAAGTGATGATGATGATGATGATGAGGCTCATGTTTAAAAATGAGTGACTGTGCCACAAAGACTGATGTGGACGATGCCGATAATTAAGACAGCTCATTAATAATCAGTAAATAACTGACTGTTTCCTGAGAGCAGGAGGAAGAGGCAGGAGACGGCTAATTATGTGGTGAGCTCCGCACAGCACATTTCTCTAACCTTAAGACCTAAAGATATTTCAAGGTGCTTTTTATCCTTATTTAATCTCTTCATTCCACAAAATTTCTAGGGTCAGTGTCAAGGCTCAGCTCCCAGACACAACTGATTTGTTAGATTCAGATAGTCATTGCATTTCTGATTAACAGTTTACTCGTTTGGAAGTTTGATACTAATTCCAAGAAAAATGTGTTGCATTTTAATCATGTTCCAGGTTTTTATTAATCTTCACACAGAACACTCAGCCGAGTCCTCCTAATGACCCGTACACATCCCTGGATCCTCAATTCATCTCTCATGGTTATGAAACTCTATCAGTGAGTGCTTTCATTTATTGTTTTCAATAATTAATACTCTTCCATTTTGAAATTACAATCAGTTATAATTCCACCTGAAGAAATTTACCATGATTTGTTTTTCTAGACTGCAGTCAACGCAGTGCAGCAGGTTTTACTCCGTGAGTTGTCTAAGAAGCTCCGTCATTTTCTACTTCACTTCTGGAACAGACCCAAAACGAGGTCCCTTGAGGGCAGAACTTGATTTTAAGGAAAAGAAAAAAGTCTCACAGTGCTAGATCAGGCAAATAGGGAAAATGGTCAAGCACTGTGATGCATTTCTGGGTCAAAAACTGCTTCACTGAGAGCACTGTCTGTGCTCCCACGTTGTCCTGGTGAAGAAGGAGACCATTTTCCTACAGCTGTGGCCTCTTTCTTCTGACTTTTTCTCACAAAGTTTTAAGAATTTTTTTGTAGTGTTGGTTCACTGTTACCCAAGTCTCCATAATTATGTCCTTAAAGATAAAGAAAACAATTAACATGGCCTTGAACTTGGACTTGATTTGTCGAGCTTTCTCCATATGGTGGCCCAGGTGTTTTCCAGTGCACTGACTGCCGTTTTGTCTCAGGATCGTACTGGTCTAGACACAGTCTCATTGTATAATAGCCGCATCTCATATTTTACAAATGAACATTAAAAATATCAAATACAGATTTTGTGTTCTCATGTTTTGAAATGTTACTGGGAGTCACATTCAAACAAGCATCGTTTAAATGAATAGTGTGTTTCAGTTTTTTCACTATCCTGACACGCTGCTCTAAGTGCAGGAGTGTTCCAGTGGTGGCTGATGTGCAGTAAGTGGTAATCTTGGTACACAGCTTGAACCAAAGTATGTATCAGTCAGACATTCATTTACAAATCAATAAAGCACATTTCTAATCATCTCCCAACTGCATTCTGTTACTTTACTTATTTATTTCTTGGCTATATGTGCCTAACCATCAAATTAAAAGGTCGTACACTTTATCCGTTCATAGTTACATTTAATGTTGGAGATAAATAAAAGTGGGGGAGTAAAATTACCAATTAACTGACTCCTAATGAACTGATACCAGTGCATGTCATAGATCATTTAACCCTTTAATCCAAACCAACTCGAGAGACACTTTTCTTTTTACTTTTTAAGCTCAGTAATTTCACATATTTACATTAAAATTTGAATCCCCATCAGACTCCCGCCAACCCACACTCTCCACCCAACCCCTTTCAGTCTTAATTTCATTAGAATCCGTAAGAAAAGTACATACTCCTGTTTATATTAAAGCCATTCCAGCAGATGATGTCCATCTTCTTAATCTAAACCTTCTGCTCAGTGAGAGCATGTGCAGAGGTTTTTTTTTTGGTTTTTTTGTCTGTTGTGCTGATTTTTTACAAATTTTGCTACTGAGACATGCCTTCTTCCTCTGGTCGACTCTTAAAACCTGTGACTCTGTGCTGTGGTCAAGTCAAGTGGCTTTTATTGTTATTTCAAACCATATACAT
Organism: Notoglanidium maculatum; assembly: GCA_030068355.1. NCBI lineage: Eukaryota > Metazoa > Chordata > Actinopteri > Siluriformes > Auchenoglanididae > Notoglanidium > Notoglanidium maculatum. Next base: position 1,623 of record JAQQZX010119780.1, on the reverse strand, counting down.
ATAATACAGTTTACAGTGAAACGAGACAGCGTTTCTCCAGGACCAAGGTGCTACATGCAAGACAATAATATATATATTATATATTAATATATAATATGAGGTGCAAAATGTGGTGTTCAGTTGCTCAGGCTGTTCTGAACAGTTGAAGTGTTTTGGCTGAACTGGGTTGACCTCTGCCTCCTCCATGTGTGTGAGCTGTTGTCCTCCTATAGCTCCTGCACTGCACTCCAGGCTTTCATTCTCCTGCATCACAACATTCACTGCTTCACTGTGGTATGTCTATTTGGACAATTTCATCATCTGGTCTATCTTCTCGTCCCGTGTTTCCAGGTCAGCTTCGTTGTCCATAAACTCGACTGTGTTATTCTCTGTGTGAGCTCTGCAGTTTCTTCTTCTGATGATGTTTCCGCGTCAGTGCTGTCACTGAGGCCGGGGACACGGTGTAAATACAGTCCTCATGTTTGCATTTAAAATTCACATTCTGCATCTTGTCTTGACTATTCACAAACATGTACACAAACTTGTCTGAGAAAGGACAAGACGTGCTTCACAGCAGAGTGTAATCATTGTCACAGTGCCGGCGAACTTCCCGAAGTGGAATAGCTCCTTCAGTATCACCTCATCTTGAATTAAAGGAGGCATGTTAGAAATTACAACTCACATTGCAGGAGCTAGCAGAGGTGAAACTTGTACCACTCCTGACTTCATGCTGGACAGGCCATGGCGTCCTGCTCACTCTCACCAACATCCAGCTTATATACATAATATTTTAATACATTTAATTCCAGGGGGAAAATAAAAAAAAACATAGATAAATAAAAGCAGAAAATTGGCAAAACCCCAGAGAGCGCATGCACAGAGACAGAGAGAGAGAGAGAGAGAGAGAGAGAGAGAGAGAGAGAGAGAGAGAGAGAAAGAGAGGGAACGTTAGCTCTCACACTGATACCGAAACACAGGTCACACTAATACCTAAACCTCATGAACCTTGTGTGAGTGAGAACAGCGCTGTTCTGGGGTCAGTTTCTGTGACCAACATCTCTATAAGCAAGAGAGGAAACTGATCCTGAATCAGCACTGAGCTACAGCGGAGCTTCTACACGATTAATAATCTCCTCAGTTACAGTAATATTGTTTATAAAATAGCAGCATGCATTAAAAATGCTTAATACACATGTTAGGAATAATAACTAAATATCACCCGCTCTTAAAATAACTTAAATACAGAGTAGTGCGGCGTGCTCCGCCTATTGTGCAGCAAAGTGGTGCATGTTTTGTAAATAAATTAAAGGATTAAACAATAAATAAAATACAAACACACATACAGCCTAACCAGCAGGATTACATACTCACAGATTATGAACAATATGAATATGAATAAGCAATATGAAATTCAGGGAAAGAAAAACCCAGAGGGTGAAAATATAAAACGCGCTCCAGTTCTAAATCCAGGCTGTGACTTTAGTGTGATTTCAAACCAGGAAAATATGAAGTTCAGGGAAAGAAAAACCCAGAGGGTGAAAATGCAAGAAGAGTTTTATCTGTGAGGGTTTGGGTGTTTCTTAACACGTAGAGGAAGGAAGGAGTAATTCAGTAAAGAGGAAGAAACATGCCAGTCTTTGTGAA
>JAQQZX010119751.1:0-10297 GCA_030068355.1 Notoglanidium maculatum | reverse complement strand
CCTTGATGGTCGGATAAACCCCATTGCTAGAGCCTCCCTAATGTACTCCTCCATCGCCGTGTGTTCAGGCGGTGTGAAGGAGAATAACCTGCCCCGAGGAGGGATAGTACCTGGGAGCAGGTTAATGCCACAATCAAAGGGCCTGTGGGGTGGTAAGGTTTGAGAATACCTCCTGGAAGTTACAATAATCTGGGGGAACTCCAGATAGATTTATGGGATCAGGCCCAGTGGGTACCTGCATATCCTTTAAGCAGCTCTGTGCACACCGCGAGCCCCAGATCTACTATTTCTTTCAAACCAAAATATCTCTTCTGTTTCTTTGAGAGTCAATACTCTCTTTCGCTCCGGCAGCGTGACGTGCAACAAATAATGTTCGCGCGCCGAACTGTGTAGCTCGGCGTCTTTTAAGCACGGCTCACAGCCTAGCGACTGGACCTATATTAGGACCCCGGGTTGGCCGCAGCTCTGCCTGTAAGATGACTGGCGATGCCACAATGGCTCGCGATGTTACAGCTAATTTGTGAATTCAGAAAATGGGAGGAAATTACCCCCAAACCGCTGGTAATAGCCTACATTCAATCGTTTATTTTCTTACGCTTTTTCTTATGTCAACACTAGACTTCCCCATGACTTGAAACAGATCTCTAATTAACTAACATGTTTTGTGAAAATGTTCATAAATTATTGCCTGCCTGTCATTCACCAAAAGTGGAAAAGATGCGAAAGCAGCATTTACTGCATCCGGCCTTCCGCAGTGAAACAGCGAGTAAACTGCTGCATCTGTAGAGCAGGATGGTACAGAGACCCTGCTCAGGACACGGCCAGGAAATATTAAAATGTGGCCACAATGGAACTAAAACGAGGGAACAAATTATTAAAATGTGGCCACAAATAAAGGTAAATGAGGGAACGTAGGCTATATATATCATGGGCACGAATTAATAAAATGTGGTCATGATATTTGTTTTCTTTTTGTCTCCTGAGCAGCTCTCTAGTGTTCAATACGGTGAGCAGTACTGTTTTTGGCCTACATGCGTGTGCCAGCTTGTTAATTATGTCACCATTGCACAGTACTGCTACTACTAGATTTCGTGCTGGCTCACTCATAGACACGCTCCTGCATCAGTTCGGAATAATATTAGCCTAAACATCGAAACACAACATGGCGCTAATGCCTTGATGACATCAGGTTTCATTCCATTTATAAAGACTTTTCAGTCATTATATATACTTTTATAATTTTCTAAACGGCACATACAGTATATATATATAATCAAATGTAGTTATATACCGTTGCACCTCAAATTATTCAACCTTCATTGCAAATTAGGTTTACTGCTGTACAATAAACAGATCAAACAAGAACAATTTAAATAGCTCAACATAGCCAATATTACAAGTGGTTTTTCCACATTCACTTGTGATCACACACACCTGTCTCATATTATGCACTATTTAAGGAATCTTTCATCACACTTGCTTCATGAGAGACGCTCAGTGTCCCTAGTGCCTGATTTACCAAGCCTGTGATTGCCTGTGAATTTTTCTGTGCTCACAGGTTTCTGGGTTTGGATCACTTTTTTATTGTTGTTTGCAAATCCCAAAACCTCGACCTGTTTTGGGCGTGTTTGCTTGTTTGTTTTTCATTTAAAAAACTGAGACTGCAGTCTTTCATGACAGTCTCCCTTTTTCAGTTTCTGAATATTTGGGCTAGATTAAGGCCCTTTTTTAGATTTGAGGACATTATTAATTATTCAAATCCATGAGTGGCCAAAATCATCATTTGTACATATATATACTATATAAATAAAAATCACTACAGTCCATTAGGAAAATCTCTAATAGTTTCCATGATGTAATACATTTTAATAGGAAATGGCTCTTCGGTTTCAATCAGATTCCTGTTCATTTACATTAGGGTTTAGGTTTACTATTAAATACCACCAGAGGCCAACCAGGCCTTCCTTTAAGGGTAGATAACTACATCAGAATAAGATTAGCTAAGACATCATGAAGCATTAGCAGCAAAATATTAAATTCCAGACAAGCAAACACATCACACCCATCAAAAACAACAAAAAAACTGGTTTTTCTTTCCAACAAGAATTAGGGTATTAGTCAGAATGAGGCTGAGAACTAAAAATGTTTTTCATTCTGTTATATGAACCCTAACCCTAACCCAGCCACTTTCACCTTATAACATGGCAAAAAAAGGCTTTATTATAAAGAGCAAATGTTTCTGGTGTGTGTTTAACAAACTGAAAGTGCAGGTGAGAAAGAACCGACAGTTCCCACAGGTATGGAATGATCTAAGGTAACAATCCCACTATACAAAACATACTGTAATTAATTAGTCTCAGCAGTGAATATATTTTGTTATAAATCGAGTCAAACTATAAGCAATTAAATTGTAATAATTTGTAGATTGTAGTGTCAGTAGTTTTGCTGATGAATCAAATACACATGAACAGAAATAGCAGCAGTAATTTAAATGGAGTGTCAAGTCTTATCCAGAAAGGGCTGGATTGGGTGCAGGGTTTCATTCCCTTCAAGCAGAAGCCACACCTGAGTCCTATGAAAGCCAAGCTCAACTGTTGAACAGGTTGACTCAGGTGTGGCTCCTGCTTTATTGGAAAGAAAACCTGCACCTCTTTGAGGATAAGATTTGACACTACTACTTCTAAGTAATAAAAGTCCGCTGAGTTTCTCCTGAACCGTTTTTTATAAACACTTCCATTATGAGCAGCTGATAAACCCTTCTCCATTTCTTTTCTTTCCAACACTGAATTCCTGCAGCAGCTGGAAAACCACTAACAAATCTTCCACGTTTGGCAAAAAGACACTTTTGTATCACACTAAAGGTAAGAATCTATCAAGATCAAATTAACTGGTTAGAATAAAATAAACATACAATATATTACAATCTGTGTGAAATTCATTTTCATAGATTTATAATAAACATTTCCTAGTTTATATTTATGTTTCTAATGAATTAATAATCCAGAGAGTTTTTTTTAAAGATGTGAATGATTGATCACAGAAGACAAATAAACTGCAAAATATTCTCTAACTGGTTTTACTCATTTCCAAATCAGAGTGCAGAAATAGTCTCTCTCTCTCTCTCTCTCTCTCTCTCTCTGCTAGGTAGATTTTCCTATTTAGCTCACGCTATGAAAAAGATACTAATAGCAAAATCTAGATATAATAAATGACCAGACTCATGTTTTTGGGGGGTATGGTTCCACAGGAACAGAGGAGGCTGATAGTTGAGTACATGTTGGAATGGGGTGAGCTGGGCAGCAGAGTATCATGGAGAGTTTTAGGTGTATTTAGCCCATGACAGAAATTGACCAATTATCCTGGTTGCCAGCATAGATCATTCTAAGGAATCTGCCTATAACATGATTTTCTCTATCTACTTGGCCATTGGCTTGAGGGTGATAACCAGATATGAGGCTGAGTAACACAGCCCGCCAGTTCCTCCATGAAATCGTTCCTGAGCTCCCCTATCACTCACCAGGGATGCTACAGCATCTAAACATATGGTAAAAGATTCCTGCATATGGTTGAAGACAGATGATTGGCAGAAGAATGAGTCTTAGGGGTTTTTCTATGATTACTATGATACAGTGTTGCCCTGTAAGACTGAGGTCATTGAGGAATGCTATGGCCAGGTGTGACCATAAAAAATCCACATGACCGCATGAACTGGTTAAACGAGAGAAGCTGTAATCTGTGGTAGAGTGGTTGGCAAACTAAACTCAAACTTAAAAAATAGTCTATAAAAGCTTGATTTAAACAGAATGCTTGTGTGCTGCCTGTCTCATTACTCTGACAAATCCATATAGTACGGCACGGTGGTGCGGTGGTTAGCACTGTCGCCTCACAGCAAGAAGGTCCTGGGTTTGATCCCCGGGTCACCCAGGGTGCCTTTCTGTGTGGAGTTTGCATGTTCTCCCCGTGCATCCTTGGGTTTCCTCCAGGTGCTCCGGTTTCCTCCCACAATCCAAAGACATGCAGATTAGGTCAACTGACTACTCTAAATTGCCCCATAGGTGTGAATGCGAGCTTGTGTGGTTGTTTGTCTTTGTATTGAAAAGCTAAACAAACAAAACCCAGCGCAACTCTCAGTGTGTGCACATTCTCTGAGAGACGGATTGAGGGGGAATAGGGTTGGGTATTGTTTACATTTTATGAATTACTGTTGTGGCTCTGCTTATCTGTTTCAGTTCTTATTGGATCCACATTTCGGTTCCATGAAGGTAAAAAAAAGAAACGTTTCGATAACAAAAAAATATCTATATTCTACAGCAGTCCTGTGGTTTACCCCTCTCTACCCCACGAGAATTCTTGAAAACATCAGTGTTTAACTGAGAATAACAGAGAAATTCTTTCTTTTTTGTCATCCTGTAAACAAATGGTTCATAGTTAGAAAACTAAAGAAAAATTGACTGTTACAAGTTTGTTTTGTTTGAAAGGGCATGAATTGTGCGTACATTTCCACAGCAAGGTCCAGTTTGAACTTTTCAATATTGCAGATTTTTTAAAGTTATATTGTAGCGTTTTTCTCATACGCCAGTAGAAAATAGAGCTAACACAGAAGACTCACTCAACTTGGGAGGGACACCCTGGTTTATTTAACGGAATGCAATTTGGGTGACATGCATGGCAACCCTATGCACTAACTTCCTTCCTTAGCATCCCGGAACCACACTCGGAGCTACACGCACATAAAGGACGGTAGCTCACAATAACATAACAAAACCCGGCTAGTTTACCCCTAATAAACATTCCCCACATATAGAACATAACAGAAAAGAACATTAACAAAACTAAGGAACCCAAAACTATAAGAAAATCCCCAAAGACAAAACCCGTGCCGAACGGCACGTCGGGAAACTTGCCCGCGACCCCAAAATCGTCACAATATTTTATTCAGTACTGCAGACTTTTTATTACATTTTATACCTTCTTATGAGATTAAGTAGTATTTATTATACATTTGTATAAATAAATACTGAGTTATTTATCAAACTCTAATAAACAACATAGATAATAATAAATAAAATAAACTGAGAAGTTTGTGATATAGCCAACAAGATAAACCTAAAGGATTTCCCTGACTCCTGTCTCCCTCTCACTCTCTCACACACTCTCACTTGCACACACATACACACACACACACACACACACATGCGCGTGCACGCACACGCGCGCACACACACACACACACACACACACCAAGAGCACGGGCAATTTGACTATGTCATAGATTTACTATTTTTTTTAACATTGAATGTCATTATTTGCCTCAATCTGATCAGTTCAGTGAGTGATTTTGCCAGAGCTAGCTAGGAGCTGCTACAGAGTTAGCTAGTTAGCAATAAACAGGAAGATGCTAATAGTACTCTTAAGATTTTTATTTTTATTTTGACACTTCTTACATAAACATGATCACCACTGACGTGCAAATATGATGAACTGTCATCATTGGTGCACATAATTACTGTCTGATCCAGTGAGATACATAACTCCATAACTTTAGCCATAACTCCCAGACACACTGTAGCTCCTCAGCAGCTCAGTCATTCGCTATTTGTGAAACTATTCACAAATGCGGAAGGATTTCATGAGTGATTGTTTTATCAAAGCAGATCTCTCTATAAAAAGGCGAGCCGGCTGTGGCCGTTACAGTGAAATACAAGCAGGCTGTCGGCGGCCGCTATGAGGTACAGAGGAGTAAGAATAGATTTCATGTGTGTAAATAATTGTTTTTTTTATTAAAGTAAAACTACACTTTTGACTGTTCACTGTATCTTTCACACTGTTGTCACACATTCTAGCTTGTGTCTAAGCAAATGGTTGTTGCATGTTGATGCATGACATATTAACCTAAAACAGGACCTGACAGACAGCCACACCTTTCAGATGTCCTTTCAGACACGTAGAGTTTAAGAACTGATAAGCAGAACCAAAATTTAAAAAAAAAATTGGTTCCTGGTACCGGGTATTTTTTATTGGTTTTAAATTTGAACATACTTTTTGGTTCCCAACACTAATGACAGGTGACTAATGACTAAAATGACTAAATCACTGAAAAAAAAAATCATCACTAGTGAATTTAATTTCCAGGCAGTCTATATTAAAAAAAATCTTAGTATCTTCATTTTGAACTGGAAAGAATGGAGTTGAGTTCAGCCTTAAATCCATGTAAAACATTAGCTGCATAAAACAACAGCTCTTAAAGTCAGCGTAAAAAACAAACAAACAGCAATAGTACAGATTTTATTGAGCCCATATGCAAAGGAGAAAATACAATGTAATTTTAAAGCAGCTTATGTCACTTCCTACTGGTGGTGCGAATACAAACAGAAAAGAGGCCCTTGAAAGTGTGTAGTTCTAGGGGGAGCTCCCCAGGGGATAGTTCCTCTAAACATGTGCCCCCCAATTGATGATTGATGGAGTAGAACCCCCATTACAGAATGAATATAACAATAAACAATATGTCTAAGGACAAAAGAGACCTATTTCTAGATCCAAGATGGCAGTGCGGCAGTAGCAAGCAGTGGCCACTCCGGATCCAAAATGGTTCTATTTTGTTTTATTTTATTTCTTGGCACAACTCCTATGGCATATGGACAACAAAACAAATGGTGTTCATGTCCACCAATGCCATACACTTCTACAATATAAGGACCAGCCAAAAACCGACCTGCATGATGGTCTTCTGGAGACGCTAAGCATCCTCGGGTTGCTATGGAAACCTTCAGGCCTCCAGTCCTTGGCATCGCCTGATGCCAGAAGCCGAGGGAGGGTCCGTCGTAAGCGGTGTGTGAGGAAGCGGAAGCGCGGCAAATGGGTGGGGGTCCGTGCTAGCCTAAGAGTTAATCCCAGCCGGCTGGCTCTTCCGTCCATTCTGCTCTCCAACGTCTGCTCCATGTGCAATAAACTGAACTACATCTGACTTCAGCAGACTACCTAGTGGGAGTTTAGAGATTGCTGCATCTTTGTTCTCATAGAGACATGGCTTAGTAACATAGTTCTGGACAGTGCCATTCAGCTAGATGTCCTCACTGCGTTTTGTGCCGACAGAATTGTGCTCATTGTCTCTGTGCTCATTGTCAGAGCGTACATTCTCCACAGCGCTAATGCTAAAGATGCACTTTGTGAGCTGTACAGGGCTATTGATAAATAGCAGAATGCACACCCTGATGGACTATTTATTGTCACTGGAAATTTCAACCCCTCAAATCTCGTCAGTGCTCCCAAAATTCCATTAGTATGTGGATTTTGCAGCGAAAGGGGCGAACGTGCTGGATCTTGTTTACACAAACATTCCCAGCACATACTGAGTGGAACCCCGCCCCCACCTCAGCTACTCAGACCACATCTCTGTTATTCTAATCCTAGTATACAGACTGCTTGTCAGACGCTCCAAACAGGTTCTGAAGCAGGTGAGAACCTGGCCAGCAGGAGCTGTCTCTGCTCTTCAGGACTGTATTAAGCACAATGATTGGCATAAGTTCAGGGAGGCTGCAACCAATGGCAACAACACAACTTGGAGGAGTACTTGTCATCAGTGACCAGCTACATCAGCAAGTGCATCACTGTCTCCAAGACCATCAATACATGCCACCTGGGGCTGATCAAAGTGGAGGGCCTAGAATACTGCACGATACTGGTGCTACTTGAACCACAATAGAGGAAATTCAAGGCCATCAGAGGGTACCCCTGGCCCACCACCAAGCTATGTGATTTTTCAGGGCTGCCTGGGTAATACTGCAGATTTGTGCATAACTTGTCCTCTCTAGTCTCTCCACTCTCAGACCTCACAAAGGAGGGAAAGCCAGACAAAAATCCAGTGGTCCAGTGAGGCAGATCATGCATTCCAGGCCTTGAAAAAGGCCCTCACCTGCTGTCCTTCACGTCCTGGATTTTATCAAGCCCTTCCTGGTCAATGCATCTGAGATGGGCATGGGTGCTGTCATATTACAGGTCTTTGAGAGTGATGCCACCATTCAGAAGGAAGCCCTTGCCATCGAGTAGGATGTTGATGAACTGAGGTACTATCTGGCACACTGCCTATTCACATTAGCTACCATTAACTTTCAATACAGAAATACAAATTGGCATTTAATATTAGCATTCCTTCTGAATGGTAAACCTCCTTCACCTAATGTTAGACTGCTAGTCTGTGGGTTGGAGCATATCAATAATTCAGTTGTAATATATTTGATTGAGCTATCAATCCTAAGTTTCAAATTGTTTCATGGGTCATTATTTTAATTTGCTATGGGAACTTATGTTAAGGCAGAGATTGGACAGTAGGGTAATGTTCACGTGTGTGCAGACTTGATCAGGTGAAGTAAAACATGCACTTGAGCCTGGAACAGGAGCAACGCCCACAAGCTCAGATAGGCTAGGATCAGAGGTGGTGCTTTGTGTATATGGACAGGAATGGAAGTGGACCCAAGAAGTAAAAAAAATCATGCTTTGCTGTTCTGATGGCCCAAGACAGTTTGTTCTATGCTGTTCTTAGGGCCACCCTGTTGCAAACTCTGACAGAGGAGTCTCCGGTCCTCAGCAGCTCATGCACCTCTGCAGTCATCCACAGCATCTGGTTGGAGCGTGCAGTCTTGGATACAGTGATGTCATTGATGGACTTGCTGATGTAGCTGGTCAATGATAACATGTACTCCTCCAAGTTGGTGCCATTACCATCGGTTGCAGCCTCCCTGAACAGGTTCTCACCTGCTTCAGAACGGGTGTGGAGTCTGATAAGTGGTCTGTATGCTGGGAGTAGCATAAGAGAGATGTGGTCTGAATAGCCGAGTTGGGGCAGGGATCTGCTCATCGGTACAATGAGCAGTAATTAGAATGAGCACAAAGTTGTTGCACCATTCTGTGTTGATGTAAATACACAAGCCACCTCCACAGGTCTTATGGAATTGAGCTGAATTTCTGTCAGCACGGAATGTGGTGAGCCTGTCTAGCTGAATGGAGGCATCCAGAACTCTGTCACTGAGCCATGTCTCTGTGAAAACAAAGACATAGAAGTCTCTAAACTCATGCTGGGTAGTCGCTGAAGTCAGATGTAGTCCAGTTTATTGTCCAGGGTGCAAACGTTGGAGAGCAGAATGGACGGAAGGGCTGGCCAGCTGGGATTAGCTCTTAGCAACCAGCGGATGCATAGCACCTCTAACAGATAATCTTGAAGGCCAGTTTTTGGCTGATCCTTATATTGTAGCAGTGTTTGACATTGGTAGACATGAACACCAATTTGTTCTGATATCCACATGCTGTAGGAGTCGCGCTAAGGAAAAAATAACACACGATCACACCATTTTGGATCTGGAGTGGCTGCTGGGTCCTACTGCCACACCATGTTGGAATTTATAAAATACAAGCCATCTTTGTATTTATAATATATTGTTAAAATTTTGCTAATTAAAATTTTTTTTGATCTGTTTAAGACAGAGTTTTCTGCTTACAACTTTAGTGTGTAGTTTTAGAGAGAAAGTCTGCAGGGTGTTCTCTATCACAGAGAGATTTTCAGTTCAGCTTCTTCCTCTAATTATCATTGAGATACTGAACCTTTTTTTCTTCTAACAGTGTAATGTTTGGCTTAATATCACTCCATTACTAGCAAACTGTGACTTTATGGTTTTTAAGTGTTACATAACTTTAGAACCTGAGTATGTTGTGGTGTAACACATGATTTTCTGCATTCCTTCAATTGCTAAAGGAAAATACTCGACAACGGATGAAGCTGAGTGATCATCTGAAGTAGTCTGCATTTCCAGTCACCTCACCTCTCCTCCTCAGAGTGAAGAGAAATGGCCTCCATCAACAACATGCTCCTGAACTGCCTGGATGAGCTGGTCCTGGATGACTTTGAGAGATTTAAATCATCGCTGAGGAATAATATGATGCAGGGTTTTGACACTATTCCTCGCAGCAAACTGGAGAACGCTAAACAGCTGGATGTTGTGGAACTGATGGTGGATCAGTATGGACCATCAGATGCTGCCAACATCACTATACAGATTCTCAAACAGATAAGACAGAAGAAACTCGCCGGTGACCTGGAAAACAAACTGGAGGGTCTGGAGGGTAACGTATCAGGAGGTAAAAGTTTTATTTTTTTAAAACTATGATTTAAACACAACTGATTCAGCAAATAACGTCCAAAACATGTAATATTCTGCAGCAGACTATCAGGTCACTGCAGAGTTTAGTGCTTCCCTGATTTACATTTCATTGTTGAATTGCAGCCAACTGCATAATAATCATTTTA
>JAQQZX010119600.1:0-10302 GCA_030068355.1 Notoglanidium maculatum | reverse complement strand
CGGGGAGAACATGCAAACTCCACACAGAAAGGCACCCTGGGTGATCCGCGGATCGAACCCAGGACCTTCTTGCTGTGAGGCGACAGTGCTAACCACCGCACCACCGTGCCGCCCTTAATTCTGATTATTTACTATAAAACAAGTATTTTTGAACTATCCCAATATGGCAACTCTGTCATGAACTGTCTTGTCCGCTGCTCCTCCCCCGAACACAGGGCCGTGTGACTCCTGCCCCAGCGGACCGCTGTTAGTGCTCATGCAGTTCCTGTTTTTGACCACTAGGTGCAATAATAACTCTATGGAGTTCAATGGTTTTGGAGTACTTAGATAGGCGAGCAAATAAATGGAACGTACCTTCAGTTGCGTCGGCTGAAATTTTGTGCTCGAGTTTTGGCATGGGCGTGGCTTTGACAGTTTGGAGGCGGGATCATGCCATTTCTGTCATCGAATGCTATTGGCTGGCGGCTCCTGGATTTGTTATTGGCTGTAGTTTACTTCATTTTTATCTGAGCAAAGTGACGCCGTGTTGAAACAGTGGAGTTGGAGCGGACAGGCTGGAGACAGATACAGCATGAGCTCGCCCCCAAATTTTTAAAACCAACCCCATGTCAAGGATGCCTCGAAACTCCAGCAAGTTTTTCCACTTAATTCCACTTAAGCACAGAAAGCAGCCGCAGGACAACTATCAAATTGGGAAGGAAAAAGCATTTGAGAAGGAAAAAAGACAGTTTTAGAGCAGTATTATGATAAACGCCCATGCAGTTCTTCTTTCTGTGCTCGCTAATTTCACATTTGCACGTATGAATGGGATATTTAAACAAGCAAAATGTTAAAACTTACTGGCACGCTCTGGTTTTGACATTGATGTGTCATTTTGACATTGATGTGACGCTATAAAGGGCTTTATGAAGATTATCGTTTGTTGAGCGGATGATATATGTAGCAGCGATCTGTCCTATTTACCCTTATGGATGAGCCGCTGCTGTATAATGCTGTTCATTCATCAGACGTGAAAGTTTTAGTAAGACATTTATCAAAAGATTGAGCACATAAATGATTTATGATCCAGAGCAGCCTAGGCTTCCTGCTCCTGATGATTTCCTGCCTCAGCTGTTGATAACAGCATGAATCAGGAAAGGAAATATCAGTGTCATTTTTATCCACTGAAGATGATTCCTTGCACATCTGTCAACTAATAACGTCAATGCTGGATTAAGTAAACTAGCTAATTATTATTGTTTTTTTTCTACATGTTAAGACATACGGGTTGATGTTTGTTCAGGGTTTTTCATGTCAATGCAGAAATGTATTCTGCCGTGCAACAGAAAATTGTCTTTTACAGGTGGATGTAAACTCTCAGACAGGACATTACAAACAACAGTGACCTATTGGCCTTGGTCCATGTACTCTATACGCTGACCTTTTGCTGTATGTCTGCCTTCCTGGACATGCTCAATATGCTGACCTTTAGTTGTGTATTTTCTTGTGTTGTGCATTTATATCTAGAAAGAAATGAATAAGACACTCCACGTCATCTTATTCACAGTACGGCGCTTTTTAAAGCTGTTATATTGCTGATTGTTTTTTTCTGGGTTATTTATGGGATTGTATAATGAGATGAAGCTCTTTCTCAAGGCATTTACTGCTAAAAAGCCACTCTTCATGATTTTATAAGCGCTCTAATGCTTTCTGCTCTGACTGGGCCATAGGTTGGTGAAATACTAGTAGTGGCATTGACCATGTTACAAAAAGTTCTGTATACAGCTGAAATGTGTAAAAGATGCAGGGAAGTGCTTGACAAAATGTGGTTTGTTATGATTTCCCCATTGGCACCTACAGACTGTGAAATTTCAGCATTTGTTCAAGTTTATTGCAAGCCACATCGTGCAACATGGATTTAATAAACTTGGGTACGACATCAGGTTTGACGTATGTAGATTGTACAATGATATCACCTACTGAATCGTAGGCTATGATGCATGGCAATATACAAGAATAAAAAGTCATCTTCCATTAGCGCTGCTGCAGAGGAAAACAGGGAAGCTAAGCAAGAACATTTGGCTTTGGCGGCAGTTGATCAGTTCGTCATTTCATGCTGCATTCCTGTTGGTTGGTTAGAAGACATAGTTCATAGTAACAGTCGCGCTGTGAGATGGTCATCCTAAATTACTGACACTGTCAGAATTTTGTCCCAGGATACACAGTATGGCCAAGATTTTGTGGACACCTGGCCATCACACCCATATTGGTTCTTCCCCAGACTGCTGCTACAAAGTTGGAAGCACACAATTGTATAAAATAGCTTTGTATGCTGTAGAATTAAGATTTCTCTTCCATGGAACGAAGAGGCCCAAATCTGTTCCAGCATGACAGTGCCCTTGTGCACAAAGTGAGCTCCATAAAGACATGGTTTGTCAAGACTGGAGTGGAAGAACTTGAGTGTCCAGCACTGAGCCCTGACCTCAACCCCACTGAACACCTTTGGGATGAACTGGAACACTGACTGCACCCCAGACCTCCTCATCCAACATCAGTATCTGACTTCACTAATGCTCACGTGGCCGAATGAACACAAATCCCCATACTTTCTCTCTCCTGTCAATCACAGAGACATTAGCTGACTATTAGTACTACCGACTACCGTTTCACATTAACTCAATCAGTGCCAAATTTCGGGACCTACAGCGCACCTGGGTGTGAGAGTAAAGTATACATTAGAGAAAGAGATCACGAGACCATGTGACGTCGACCTTAAAGACATCACATTTGGTTTTGTCCAATGTAAAATAATCCTGGAATTGGTCATCATGGCTCCGTAGCTCTCAGAGGAGGATGACCTCATGATGGCTACATTCTTGCCCTTTGTATTTTCTCCTATCTTCTCCAAAGGACAACCAAAGCCAGAACCTTTTGTTTATTTAGATAAATGCTGTATATTGAAATAGGTTAGGTCTGTGAACCATCTTGATGATGTAGCATTTTTACCTCGCAGTAAAAACACTTTGTGCAGTGCTGACCCTTTATAAGCTTGGAGACTGTCTACTTTCTCTCTGGCTGCACTCTCGGATTGATCGGAACTGAATGAGGCCTGAGAACCAACTTATCACAGTAGTCCATAATCATCTGCGGAAAACTGCCAAAGCCGTCCTCAGCGAAATGAACACTACAGAACCTCACGCAATCTAGATTTCCAGGCACAACAAGACTTTTGCCATAGTTCCTTTGGCAGGTAAAATAATGAGGCCTCAGCTGCTGGACTGCATCTCTGATACGTGCAATCTGTCATTTCTGTAACTTCCTCACGAGGTGTCGGTGAAAGGCTTCATCGATTCTCCTGTAATTAAGCTCTTAAATGTTATGACGCATTAAATGCTTGTCACTCTGTCAGCATTAAACAAGTTCTACCTGTCGGTGTTTTCAGATTAATTGTCAGTCGGTGAACATGTTTTATAATGGAGTGTAGATAAAATGACGGTGTGACGACCGGAAGGTATAGTTTAGATCATAGGATGAATTTTCATTTTAATAACGTTCAAACGTTGCCATTATTTTATATTTCACCATCATACCAATGTCAGAGCAGGTTGGGAAATAACTGTAATTATCTTGAGGCAGAGAGGGGGAAATGACAATGCGCCAGAGCTGCAGAACCATCTGTGCAGCAAGGAGGCTTTTTATTTATTTATTTATTTATTTATTTTTTTTACAAAATAATCTCAGCGCGCACTGTTTATGGCAGGCCACCATTCCAGAAACTCCTTTCTTTTTGACTGGCAGGAAGATTCATACGCTGCTGCTAGTCACTACATTTGGATTTACTGTTATTCTCCACTCTCAGTGCACTGACGTGTGATGTGCGCTAGCCTTCTGTATTGTTCGAATTTGGACTTTGGAACTGTAAATCTCAGCAAAGTCTGAATGGTAATGTGTCACGACGAACAACTTCATCACCTCCCATCCCATTTTCTGAATTCTCTTTCACAGTATTCGAACCGGTTTTGTCTTATCGCTGGATCTCGGTACCTGAGACTTTGCAAATCTGTCATGTCAGCATTTTTTCCCCATGTTTTTTCCCCATCATATCCTGAACTAAGTGTTGGCCAAGTTTAAAATGCAGAATTATAAAATATAGACACTATTTAGAAAGATGACTGCACTCTTCCACATACTGAGCTCAAAGACACCCCTGACTGGCACGTGTCACTATCCCACATGGGATGGAGAGTTTGAGATCCCTCCCACTCAGGCCAATTAAGCTTTCTTGACCCCTGGCCATGGATGGCTATGGCATCACTGGGATTCAAACTCACCATCGCCAAACTCATGATCTCTCGTTTGTGTCACACCACTTAACAGCTGGTTCTTGGTGTTTTAAGCTTTTGAGCTCCTAACACCAGTATGGCTTACATGTTATTGGTGTGCACCCTATTAATGATCAAATGATCTTGCGTGGCAACAAGCTATAACACAATCGTGTATAATAAAAGTGGACATGGTCAGTTTGTGTTAAATATACAGTTTGAGGGTGTACAAAGTATACATGGAACCTGTGATGATCAAGTGCACGTTGTGTAGACGCTACAAATATATCCAGAAAATGTATTGCAAAGATATCAAAATAGCACTATAGTTTTTTTCAGTGATTTTCATTCGCATGTGCCAATATACATTATTAATATTGACGTAAGTGCATAACCTTTTATTTACAATATTATGATGAAGCTTATCTATGGTAGCTTATCTAACCTCAGAGGTTTTGCTAGACAACTTTCTTCCATATAAGTGAAGGTCAGGTGAAGATAATCAGGAAGTCTGGGACACATTCAGGGTTCCAGTTCATCCCAAAGGTGTTCTTCTACTCACTTGTCATGCTGGAAAAGGTTTGAGACTCTTAGTTCCAGTGAAGAGAAATTATACTGCCTCAGCATACAAAGACATTCTGTTCAATTGCGATTCCAACTTTGTGGCAGAAGTTTGGAGATCCACATATAGGTGTGATGGTCAGGCGTTCACATACTTTTGGCCATATAATGTATATTAGATTCAAGATTCAAGGTAAGGAAGTTTTCTAGGAAAACTGACAATTAGAATTCTTTTACAGTTATTTAGATTTTTAATGAAGTTCTATGACTCATCACTGGAATAAAATAACAAAAAGCTACAATTAAAATTCAGAAAAACAATTACTGCTATTGTACAGTATCTGTTTTTTATTGAAGGTCTTCACTGTCATTATATTACTTATTTCATTTTTACAGCATAAAATAAACTGAAAAAAAGTAAATACAGCAGATTAGAGAGATGAAGACAACGCTTTATTTAGCTTTATTGTGTAATTAAATGGGATCACTAAAGTGCATGGAACAATATAGAACAAGAGTGGCCCCGATCTACATGACTGAACTTCTGCTCATGATTTGCATTGCAATCTTCGAATGTGTAGAAGAATGGAAGTCAAAGAAATCGGGCCGCGAGGTCGTTCTCATCTGGTGTGTTTTTCTTTCTCGAAAGGATTCTCAAGAGGTTTAAAATGTTTCTTAAAAACCTTTTGCTAGAAACTTGCCAGTTTTGTTAAATAAACTAGATTTAAAGTGATCAACAAATGCAAAATGTAAAATTAGAGATAAAGAAGTTTATCTAACAGCTGTTAATTAAATACTTGTTAACTGAATGATTTATGGTATAATTTTAAAGCTGCTGTTTCTAGCTGCTAATGTATAGCTGTTGTTTCTAGCTGCTAATGTATAGCTGTTGTTTCTAGCTGCTAATGTATAGCTGTTGTTTCTAGCTCCTTAAATATAGCTGCTATTTCTAGCTTCTAATGTATAGCTGTTGTTTGTAGCTGCTAAAATATAGCTGCTGTTTCTAGCTGCTAATGTACAGCTGCTGTTTTTAGCTGCTAATGTATACCTGTTGTTTGTAGCTGCTAAAATATAGCTGCTGTTTCTAGCTGCTAATGTACAGCTGCTGTTTTTAGCTGCTAATGTATACCTGTTGTTTGTAGCTGCTAAAATATAGCTGCTGTTTCTAGCTGCTAATGTATAGCTGTTGTTTGTAGCTGCTAATGTATAGCTGCTGTTTCTAGCTCCTTAAATATAGCTGCTATTTCTAGCTTCTAATGTACAGCTGCTGTTTTTAGCTGCTAATGTATAGCTGTTGTTTGTAGCTGCTAAAATATAGCTGCTGTTTCTAGCTGCTAATGTATAGCTGTTGTTTGTAGCTGCTAATGTATAGCTGCTGTTTCTAGCTCCTTAAATATAGCTGCTATTTCTAGCTTCTAATGTACAGCTGCTGTTTTTAGTTGCTAATGTATAGCTGTTGTTTGTAGCTGCTAAAATATAGCTGCTGTTTCTAGCTGCTAATGTATAGCTGTTGTTTCTAACTGCTACCGTATAGCTGCTGTTTCTAGCTCCTAAAATATAGCTGCTATTTCTTGCTGCTAGCATAAGGGATAACAGGAACTAGGTTGTTTCATGGATATTCCATAACATTAAATTAATATAAATTTAAATGGCTAAAAAACATGGCGTATTGTTCATTAATAAATAAAAAAAATTGTAAGCACTGAAATATCACTGTGGTATAAGCAGAATAATACACTGCAAACCATGGTGTTATGTGAAAATAATCCACTTTGTGGTGCTAACAGTAACTCTGGGCTATTAAAAAAGTTCAAATTCCTGCAATAAGATTGTATTTTGTAACCACTTATTAACACACGCCTACTCAAGTCAGCCATTAGCAAAAACAGCACAGATGCTCAGTGCTACTCTAAGGCCTGGTAATAAGTTACTGGATGAAATGTGCTGCATTACCACCACTTTGCCCTGCTGCTCTCTGTAGTGCTGTTATATTGTCATAACTGTAGCTGGTGGCACTGAAAATCCCAGCTCTGTTAATGTTTGTGTTTATTGCTAAGCATTTTTCAGAGTGAATGTAGCTTCCACCATGCACGTTTTTGCGAAGAGGGAAGGGAAAATCGGATGCAGTTGTAGAAAACCAAATCTTCTTTTTTTTTTTTATCAACTAATTGATAAAGTTAAATCAGAAAAGCAGTTGTTATTTCTTAAACTTAAATTCCAGCACTCTGTAAATGATCACTGATATCACTGTGTAGACACAAAGTTCTTGGGGGAGGTCTGTACGCCTTCCATTTTAAGAGCTCTGAGAACCTGCACTCTGAGGATCGGCTCACTAATGAAGTACAGCAGAAGGAGTGTTTAGATTAGAGGACTGTAAATGATCCTTCATCAGCTATGAACGGGGAAAGAAAAGAAGAAGTGCCCATGAGGATTATGGGGCTAACAAGCAATTGTCAGTGAGTCAGTGAAGTCGCCACATTCATCAGAGTCAGCTCAGGTGAGTGATGGTGAAAGGCAGGGGCTGAGGTAAAATGGAGTAATGCTGCTAGCGACATCAATACAGTTTTTATTTCTACGTAATGAGGCACAATTTTTTCAGTTTTCCGTTAAATATTTGTTAATGGATTTAACTAGCCGACTAGCTATGGCGATACAGCGCTCCCTTATGTTAAAAACTAGCATTTTGTATGCCACAGATTTTCTCAAATATGATTGGGTCTGCATGGCTCGGGAAGTAGTTCCAGCCGTAACATAAACAATAAGTTTACATTAATGTGCCTGTTCTGATACAGCTCATACACGGGGTGTACATAATCTAAGACTACTAATACATGAATTTTTTAACTAGAACTTCTATGATATGCAAATCTGCAATGGCAGCCACTTTATGTCTGGATATATTTATGGAGTCATTGTATTTCTACATTGGCTATATTTTGTCACTCTTGAACATTTTTGCCATCTACTGGATTTTAAGATGTATGGCTCTTTTGAGGGCAGACTTCCGCCAAGGCCAAATCCCTTATCTCACATTGTTGAAAAAGAAAAACTAATTTCGTGGATCGGCCCCGTGACTCAGATCCACTTCATAATGTAACGGGTTCTTCCTTGACCTATGCTACACCTTGCCACCAAATTTCAACGAAATCGGTTTGGTAAATTTTGCGCAATGCAAGCAAACTGCACCGAAAACATAACCTCCTTAGCAGAGTTGAAAAAAACTTTTTGTTGTTTAACAAAGAAAAATGTATAACTGTTGATGTGGTGAAGTTTTATGTTTGTTACCAAATATGGAAGACGTCTCAGGTGTCGGTGCTTAGTAACGGTCACAGAGCTTTGCAATGGTGCCTTAACACCGGTTTGAGTTTATGCTTTCCAGTTTCTCAGGTAAAATGATTTAAAGCTTTTTAAAGAGAGAAAAAAGAGAGAGAGTAAAAGTGAGGCTAATGATTGAAGGACTGTTATCGTTGCAATAACGATCAAGTAAGTAATTCAATAGCAGGAACTAACTTGCACTGCAGACATTCCACAACATTGACTTGAATTACATACAGTTAAAAAACGTGATGAGTTTCTCTTTAATGAGGTAAAGATTATTATAATCAAAGGCAAATTGCTGCGCAATAAGCAGAATAACTCACTTTAGACTATGCTGTTATATGAAAATAATCCACATTGGGTATTATTCATGACCCCTTGAAATATCATAAAAGTGCCATTACTTATGGTTAGAACATTCAATAAAGCTTTTTATTGTCCACCATGAGGTCGTAGACCAAAGAACAGAAGGTAACATGTATTTTTAAGCTCACTAAAGAAAGGGAAACACAATCCATCTCCAGTAGAGTTGATGAAAAGGAAAAAAAAAATCAGAACTCTGTCAGTGGCATTCCTCTGCGATTTAATAGATGATTGAGGTCACTGTGCTCACTGCCAGGAAATGAGCACCTGTGTCCCAAACACGAAGCATTTTAGCTTCGCTACAGTTCAGAAGAGAGCTCTATTATTAGATTTACTAAGGAGGCTATAGGTTGTGTTGCAATCCCAAACCTGAGCACTAATCAACAATTTTTCCTTTTGCATTACACGAATCATTACTGGATGTTTCTTTATGAGATGACTCTTCATTGCCTCTTCTCCTCTCTGCAGCTAATGTGCCTGCCAGCGGGAACAGTTGTTTTTATTTAAGAAGTACCAGGAGAAAATGTGCCCTATCTACAAAGCAGTAGGGAACAATGAGACATAAATGGAGAGGTCTTCGCAGGCTTATTCAGGGCTCAGCTGAATCCAGCGCTAGCTCCTGCAGCATGCTTTTTTTTTGCGGTTTAATTAGTCACGCTCAGCTTCAAAGTGGCACTCCTTTAGGGACGTGTTTTTGCAACTCTTATTTCCCCACAGGAGGAGAGCACTGAGAAAGCCTTCACATTCGTCTGTTTATTCTATGACAGAAATGAGCAAGGAGTAACAAACAGTTTTAACGCTAAAACGTCAAAGATGCATCGAAGGGTTTGTAGGCAGTGTTTAAAAAAATCACAGGCATTCCAGAAGTATTTCAGACACTGCTTGAGAAATATCAGACGCATGGTCGGTCATCAACGTTCATCAAACAGAATAATCAAAGTATTTAGTAGGTGTGTTTAAGTGTGTGTTGAGCCCACATTCATCTTTAGCTCATTTTCTCCCCAATTAAAGGAATGATGAACCAATTGACTTATGAATCTGTAATGATTTGCGTAAGTGTTTTGGACTCTCCAATATTAACTAACACCGGCCAGAAGCCCCGCCCCCTTCCACCATTTCACATGTTCTCGTTTTCTGTCATGGTAAATGGAGAATGTTTTGATATCTTTAACATGAAATAAAATTCATCAATGTATATTTGTCTTAGCTAACATTAGACAACTTTAAATTATGGTGACAAATTATGTCAAGTGACAAACTTGTGTTGCTTGATCCGTTCAAACACTTTGCACAGTGAAAAAGTCAGCCATGTGGATATCAGACAACTGATTTTTAATGAAAGGATTATAATGAAAATGCAAAAAGATTTTTCTTTACTCTTTACTGGACGTTACAGCAAAATCACGTAAAATCCACCATCCAACTGAGTTGCCACTGCCAGCAAGCAGCTCCCGACTACAGACCTGATAATATTTTTACGCCCTCCCCTACTCTCCTTAAACATGAAATGGTGTAAACACTTGTTGTCCTGTATTTCTTTGGCTCAGTTTTGGAAGATTTAATTGTTCATTGCGATTTTTTTTAAAACGTAAATAAAAAAACGGGAAAAGTCAATATCACATAAGGCTTTGGTATGTGTGTTTGGAGGGAATCCATCCATCCATCCATCCATTATCTATAGTGCTTTATTCATCTGGGTCGCGGGGAAGCTGGAGCCAATCCCAGCATCTTCGGGCGAGAGGCGGGGTACACCCTGGGC
>JAQQZX010119560.1:0-10303 GCA_030068355.1 Notoglanidium maculatum | reverse complement strand
TGCCCCTAAAGGCCTGGCTAATTTCATGTGCCTTAGGATAGAGTCTCCTATAACCAGAGCTCTTTCAGGTTTCTCAGTGGGCGCTTCACTGAGGAGAGCAAACGTGTTAGGCACGTGAGCCTTAGCGTTAGCTTTGGCTCTGCGATTATGCAGCCAAGTCATCACCCATTCGCCCTGCTGTGAGGGCTCTAATGCCAGAGCTGGGGGATTATTAACTCCGCCTGAAGCATCCAGACTTTCAGCTACAGGCACTACACTGCTCACACTCTCACTAACCCTCTCTAGAGACTGGATGCTGCAATCTTCTCCGTCAGTGAGCTAACTAATAAACACTTATAACAAGTAAAACTATTACTAGTGAAGGAGGAAGAATGACTAAATATCCTGCACTCCACACACTGAACAAGCTGAAGGTTTGCCACGGTAAATGTTAAAAGTACCTTAGTTGAAGTTTTGTTGATAATTTTTTTTCTGCAGATCTGACGGGGATGGCCTCCGCTTTCAGCGTTTAGACAGGGATAAAAATGAAAAAGAGAAACACATCATAGGCCAGTTCAGGTACTTCCTATGTCATCATCCATAAAACAAATCGAACTACAGATCCACCCCCAAATGGCTGGTATGACTTAACACACATCAGCAGGCATCATAATCCTTTTCCTTTCAATTGTCATTAAGCTAGATTGTTCATGGTAATGGGCCTTGAAGACTCATAGACCCTTACAGAGAGTTTGTAAAGTCACCCTGTAATCATGAATATACAGCATGCTAATGGGATCAGAGAGAATGGATCATAACAGCTTTTTCCTTCAACAATGCTCTGTGTTGTAGCTAGCACTCTACTGTTAACTGGCTAGATTGCTACTATTTTTTTTATCTAGCAGAATGGAGCACTGGGATAGATGTGCTTGCATTCATGGTGACCCTAACATCGAATTTGGGCTGGATGACCATTGGAGTCATGAAATAGTCCTGGGAGTTGTGTCCACTATGCAAACTTGTGCCAAGTTCCAGCTAAGCGTCTCTTAATGGCACGGAACAATGTCAGTCAGTAGACTCAGAATGCATTTGGGCAAATGTTTATTTCTGCAAATGTTTTGGTTCAATCCACTTTAACAACTTTTATTTTAAAAAAGTTTGATTTTATGTTTGTCTAGACAAAATTACTTTTAGCAAAAAAAAAAAAATAGCTGTGATAAGTAATAATTGTGTTAATGACTTTTTTAAATACCTTTTTTTTTGCACCAGCTTAGGGCCAGATGTACCAATATTCTTTGTTAACTTGGGCCAATCTGTTTTTACACAGATACAGTGCAGTGCACAGTCTGAGGACACAATAGTTTATTAATCAAAATGTAAAAATACTGATACATGAATGGATTTGTTTTGTTATACTATATAAAGCTGCCATAGAATGCATTTATTCAGTATTTTAAATTGTTCTCTGTGTTACACCCCTGACGAGTGTGAAATACAATGACTCCGGTTCTTTCTTCGGAACTGATTTTAATAGTTTGCCACTTTCTTTTTCGCCTCACTTACAACACTTGGGACTAGAACAATACAAACAAAATTCCAACCTCGCCACACCTCACGCCAACTTTCTTTTTCTTTTTTTCGACAGTTTTTCGGCAGTACTGGAAAACTCCTTTTTCCAGGTCACATGACCCTTGTCTTAAACGGACAGTTCAGTTTTCCCTCTACTGTTATTCCCTTCTAGCGTGAATTAAAATAAACATAACAAGATATACAAAAACAGAGTAATTTACCTCAGTGTTGTCTGTACTATCTAGAGTCCTGTATATTAATTATCAAGGCATTCTTAAACAATTAACATATTTAAACATGAAACATTAAGACTATAACATCTGTCACGGCGTTCCCGCAGATGAGGCATGGTTGGACACAAGTTCAGGTTAGGAGACGGAAGTAAGAGCAGAAGTGTTGCTTTAAACACAGTGTGGCAGAGGTACAATGATGGCAGGCAGAAGAATAATCCAGGAAACAGACAAGGGTCAAGCTATCAGCAAACAGAGTAACACAGGCTAGATAATATACAACAATCCAAAACAGAGAGTACAAAAACCAGAACTCAAACATGGGAATAAAGGCTCGGCAATAGCATACACGGAGGCTATACTAATGTTTCGCAAAGCCTTAGCGAATATTAGAGCCCTTTTAAACACAGCGTAATTGTCCGTGAATTGGATGCACCTGTATCCAATTAGCTGTGAACTGGGTTGGTGCCTTCTGGGTGTAGTAGTTCGTTTTGCAATGCGGAAGTCAAATGCTGAGCAAAACCTGCTCAATATTGCTCAAGGTTTGAGAAACTGTCCAGAGTAACATGTGCAGAGCAAACTGAGAACCTAAAATTAAAGTTGTCATGGATTCTGTTAAAGATAAACATCAATCATGTCTTTTGATACTTTTCTTCCTTGGGAATGGTGTAAAATGTTCCAACATCCCCTACACAGCCTGGAACAGCACATCTGTGCACATATTATGCCATTATTGTTGTTGCTGCTCTATTGTTGTTTTGTTCTTTACAATATCAACAGAATTGTTGAAGTTTCAGCAGTGCAGGTCCATGGTAATATTGCATGGGTTAGTCATGGGCCGGTGTATGGGATGTTACACCAGCCCATTTTGAAGGAGTAAATATTAATGCGTCACTACTGTCACGTTATGTTATGTTCAGGGTTGGGAGGGTTACTTTAAAAATGTATCCTGATAAAATTACTAATTTCTTGCTAAAAAATGTAGTCAGTAACTTAATATAATTACCACAAAATTAAAG
The DNA here is from genome assembly GCA_030068355.1 of Notoglanidium maculatum. NCBI lineage: Eukaryota > Metazoa > Chordata > Actinopteri > Siluriformes > Auchenoglanididae > Notoglanidium > Notoglanidium maculatum. Next base: position 7,506 of record JAQQZX010119560.1, on the reverse strand, counting down.
TAATGTAACTGATTATTTTCTGTTTCTTCTGGATTACCTCCATATGTAGATGATGACAGCATTTTCTCAGCTGGAGGACATAATTTGCACAGTACTGTGATGTTCCCCTTTTCTGCTTTAAAGACAAAATAATGTTGGAATTTCCTTCCAAAGAAGACTTTTTTCATGGCCATAATGTATTGATGACTGTAGGATTAGCTATACTTTCACTCGAGACCAGAGTGGTGGTGTGAGACTCATGAAATGTTGTGTGCACATGTGCATGTAGTAAATTGTTCTTATTTAGGGCTGTAACCACAAATTATTATTCTATTTTTTTAATTTGTTTATTTTTAGGGTGCTAATTGAATATCATTTCCTTGATTATTCAATTGGTTTAATTTTTAAAAATAATATATATATATATATATATGTCACGTTTGCGGGGTTTGGCGGAACACAAGCACAGGTGAGGAGACGGCGTAGTGAAACTCATCGTGTTTTATTTTAAAAACACACGAGGCAGAGGTACAAAATCGGCGGGCAGTAGAATAATCCAAAACATAAACAAGGTCGAGCGATCGGCAACCAGTATATTAAAGATTATCCAAAATACAAAGAACAGGAACCAGAAAACAGAATCCAGTACACTAGAAAGCAACCATGGGTAATCTAGTGCTTGCCAATAGCGTCCGGCGGCTAAACTAATGCTTCGCCAACACAAAGCGCAAAAGCAGTCCTTTTAAACACGCCTGATTGTCTCTGAATTGGATGCATCTGCGTCCAATTTCGGGTCACGTGATCTGGCTGGGAGTGTGTGTTTGTGGGGGCTGTAGTCCTCCACTCGCGCCAAACTGCGGAAGTGCGCGCTTCCACGCTATGCGCGACGGAGAGATCAAAAGCACTATAGTCCATCGGGCGCACTCACGTGTGCCATGAGGAGCAGGTCCTGACGATATACAGAAGATATTTATTTAGAATATTTATTTGCAGCATTTTAATCAGTACTACCACAGAACTTTTTCTTAACCAGGCTTAATTGAAAAGCAGTTACAACATTAGGGACATCAGATAATCTTTAACAGAATGAGAATGTTATCAAGTGCTCATGTCGACCAAATGAAAGTTGATACTCATTCAGTATAAGCATGGTACTGAATAAACACTCAGACTAACTCAAGGTGACGGTACGCAACCAACATAGTTTACTGCTCATCACTTTTTTAATCACTTACCACACTTTTTGTAGCTGTGTGTCTGTATTTCAAGCCATGTACCAAATTTGTACAAATTTTGAACAGACAAAGTCAAAATAAAGATAAAAATAAAAATCAGCTGCCTGTTTCGCTCACTGAAACGCTTCGATGCTAAGTGCATTTTGCATGCTGTGTGCCTGCGCTCGGCAAATCCTTTTCAGTACGTAGAATCGACACCAAAGATTTGCATTTAACTCTTAGTTTTCAATGCCTGAGATTAGTGAATAGACTCTTTTTGGGATGGACTTGTGAACCGAACGCAGGTTCGGAAAAATAGGCTAGATTAACTTTTAAATTTTTTATTTCATTGATTCAAATAACTTCACTATTTGCTGTATAGCAAATCATAATAAATCTGTTCTGGACACTTCAAGCAGGAACATCATGCTTCTCCTCACATTCCCACAAATAAATGATCATTAAAGTTAGACCTGTTTGATGCTAAGCATTATTTATCAAAAGTCATCTGTTCTGTTCTTCAGTGCACCATATATAATAGCACATGTACATCAGGTCCAGCTGCTTTTGGGGTTTCCATACACCTCCTCCAGGCAAAAATGTACAGCTAACTTATGAAAGTCTTAGTTTTTGTAAGCAGACATAGTTCTTTTGGCATTAAAATAGCTCCTTTCCCAGATTGTAATCCTTCAGAATCCCTAAAAAGCCATAGATTCTTCCCACATCTCTCCTCTGTGATAAGTGCCACAGAGGATACAGTTTCATGCACATAGCAAGAGCAAAATCAATTCAGCTGAACAATACAATTGGTGTATTTATTTTATAATTTATTTTGTTTTGCAGCTGTTGCAATGTTCGTACTATTTCACCACTGGCAGTATTTATGTGGCATACTGCTTAATGCATTTTGCACTGTACTATACTTACTGTATTGTAATTGTGTCTAATCAAATTTTTTTTCAAATTTCTTTAATTAAATCTATAATCGATCACATTTTAAGCATTCAACTGATGAAACTTCTTAATTTCTTAATTCTTAGGCTCTTAATTCTTCTTGGATTTAGGAGCTCTCTTTTTTTAGGACTGACCCCTGGTTCTGGCGTCTGTGCCTTTGTTGTTGTTAATAAATACAGATTTTAATTTGATTACCTAGTCACCTGTTTTGATACCTGCTAAGGATCGTAACTACAGTGCATACAAAATCCCTAATAAAGAAACATGCTTACTGCATGTCCAACTGCCACTGACTCCATTACAGGAATATGCATCTTAATCCACATTTTAGCAAGGTTCATTCAGTCACTATAATTCCTTTTATTAGACTTGACCAGCTCTTTAACTTCTTATTCCTTTTTCTAAATTCAAATCTGGTTAATTAAAGACACATCACTATTGTATGTCTTCATGACAAATATTGTGCTTGCTCTTGCAGGATGGCACTTGTTGATATTTAGTAAAGCAGATCATTTATGAACAAATGGAATGACAGATGTTGGTTGGTGACTTGAATCGGCTGCCCCTGAGTATCGTGTGTGTGTGTTTGGCCCTAGGGAATTAAAGGCATTGTTAATGATCTTTAACCTTAATCACACAGAGTCATGAAGTCTGTCCTCTTTCAGACCTGACCTTTAAAGCCAGCTTCACAACTACCATAGATATCTAACACTGCTAACAAAGAGCTGTTCATTCACTCATCTATGTGAGAAGTGTGTGTGAATGTATATACATACACTATGTGTGGATGTGTGTGGCCATATTTTTATCCATTAATAGGGACCAAATATGTCTGCTCAGTGATAAGAGTTAAATATTAAAAGAACTAAAATTTGTATGGTGTTCAACTGCATATTCTTCCATTAAGCCTCTTATTTATCTTCATATTCATAGTAAGCCTTGTACTTATGGTTATGAAGAGTATGCAGACCTATCAGCTCATATTCAGTGCTTTCCAGAGCTGGGATTCATTTATTTTGCAACTTTTAGCACAAAATGTAACACGCAAATTTAAGATGAATTGGTAACAGCATGTGCAAAAATACAAAACAAACAAACAAACAAACATAGATCAAATGGTTAAACAGGCTTGGGCCAAGCCTGCACCATATATATTTTGCCATAATTTCAAAACTGACAGGAATGTCTCTATTGGGTCACCACTTGCACTGTGTTATACAGCCCAGATGAGAACACACAGCTGGGGCATCATGTGGCTTCAATGGAATAAAACATGGTACATATCATGTATATTAGGTGTAAGTTCAACTGTGCAAAGCTTTAAATGTATTCTGTCATCCTGGCAGTCCTAAATATCTGTGTTGTACACTCAGTCAGGTTGTTATTGAACATGTAATCTCTGAACAGATAATTTGTTTGTCTATATAATTCATTCGTTCAGCTTCAGTGACTGCTTTATTCTGTTCAGAGTCACGGTAGATCTATTGTCTTTACCAGGAACTAAATCTATGAAATCCATTACAGTTAAATCCAAACACATTTGTGTTCATTGTGAAATGGACAGAAGCAGAATGTTAAAGAGTGTGATTTGTCTTGCTTTGTTGGAGTATGCACTCCACACAGCCTCAGATCTTCATGGCATGGATTACACAAGATGTTAGAAACATTCCTTGAGATTCTGGTCCATGATGGCATGATTTCAGGTGATCTTTCATGCTGTGAATCACTTGTTCTACCACATCTCAAAGGTGTTCTACTGGAAATTTCTGACCAAATTCTGATCAAATTCTGACCCTACCATGTGTGCCTCATCAGAAATTGAGATTCATCAGACCAGGCTACATTTTTCCAATCTTCAACTGTCCATTTTTGGTGAGCCTGTGCCTACTGCAGCCTCAGCTTTCTGTTCTTGGCTGAACCCAACATGGTCTTCTGCTGTTGTAGCCCATCCTCCTCAAGATATGCCATGTTGTGCATTCTAAGATGCTTTGTTGTACAGAGCTGTTATCTGAGTTATGGTTGCCTTTCTGTCAGGGTTAGCCCTAACCCTAACCCTAACCAGTCTAGCAATGCTCCATTGACCTCTCTTATCAACAAGGCATTTCAATCTGCAGAACTGACACTCACTTCATATTTTTTTTTTATGTACTGTATCATTTTGGTTAAACTCTTGAGACTGTTGTGTGTGTGTGTGAAAGTGCCAGGAGATCAGCAGTTATACCTGTAATGTAATACAGTAACAGTAGAGTAATACAGTAATACCTGTTTAAGTAAAACTGCTTTTAACATGGTATTTATGACTACAGGCACATTTTGTACCGAAATGTGAAATAAAGTAGCTATTTCTTAACCATTACTGAGCAGGAATGTGCATTCATTGTTCTGTTGACACTATAACTTGGCTCCTTCAAGTGCTTTATACGAACATTATTTCTGTAATTTCTGGGTGAAGCAGCGGGTAGCATTGCTGCCTCACAACTCCAGAGCGACAGGTTTGATCCTTAGCTCGGGAATGAGTGTGTGCACATGGTTCCCTGGATGGCCTCTCATCCTGTTCATCGGGTATTCCTGGGATTGGCTTCCAATGTGATCTTGATGAGGAAAAAATGGTTACTGAGAGTCAGTGAGAGTAAATGTTGTGAGAGTGAATACCAATGAGCAGTTTATTAAAGATTGAGAATTTTGCCAATTTTCTTTTGTCATTTTTAAAAAAAGCACCGAAGTTCCATTGTTCCCTTTTTACGGTACTGGGTACGGTTCTTACCATCATCCAAAATGAACTATAACACTAAAATAGGGCATATAATATGTTTTAAAAAAAATTGAACTAAAATGCAGTTTTACTCCCAAAAAGCCTGTGTGATCAGGTAGAATTTGGTGCCATCATTGTGGTTGGTGTAAAAGGGAGACTGTCTTAAGCAGATGGCTAATTCTGACTGGTAATTTCTTAGCATTGGCATCACTTGTACCAAAAGCAGTTTGGTCCAATTCAAATTGTACCAAATTACAGAAATACAGAAAAGAAAAACATACAAAAACATGGTTCCTTCTTTTGTAGTCAGTGGTAAATCTACCAGAGAAGCTGATAACAGTAAGAAGCTAATTGTAAAAATGAGCTTTAAGACCCTGAAACTGCTCAATTAACACTTAATCAGATCTCTCAGCTGGTGTCTAATCAAGTTAATTACTGTTGAAGTATTTCCTTGAGTAAGTTCGCTACAGTGGCAGCTGTAGCAGCAGCCTCTCTTTCCACAGCATCCCTCTACTAGCTTGGAAAATACATAATGTAAATGAGTTTAGAACACATTTATTTAAACACGGTCATCTCTCATCCCACATCACAGTTTTCTTTGCACCTACTTATTTACTTTTTTACTAGATACATTACACTCATTACCCTTGTTGTACCAGTGAGGGACCAATACTGAAGAACTAAACAATATGTCCAAAAAGTATGTGGACACATGATAATCACACCCATATGTGGGCCTCCTCAAACTGTTGCAAACTGTTCAATCAAGTTAGAAGCACACAATTGTATAGAATGTCTTTGTAGGCTTTAGTTATGCAATTTTCATTCACTGAAACTAAGGTTTTAAGTCCCAACCTGTTCTAGCTTGACAGTGTCCCTGTATACAAAGCAAGGTTAATGAAGACAGGGTACAGCGCCCTAACCTCAACCACACTGAACACCTCTGGGATGAATTGGAACACCACCTGCACCCCAGATCTTCTTGTCTGACACCAGTGCCTGACCTCACTAATGCTCTTGTGGCTGAATGAGCACAAATCCCCACAGTCACAGTACAAAAACCACTGGAAAACCTTCCAAGAAGAGTGGAGTTTATTCAGCAAAGAGACTAAATCTGGAAAGGAACATTCAAAAGTCACATCACAGGTGTCCACAAACCTTTGGCCATATAGTGTAACTATTAAGTATAACAACTTTGTTGTGAGTTGTCCTTGCCTCACTGCAACACAAGTAAGAAAAATAAAAGTAAAAAGAGTTAATTGTAGATGTTCCATCTGCATTTGGAGCCTTTTTTTCATCTTAGCATGAGGCTTAGTAAAATGTAAATGCTGCATGAATAAAATAAATCAGTAAGTCAAGGTTTTTTTTACAAGTACTAAACTAGATAGCTGCAGCACTGTGCAAAGGTATATAAAAAGAACATGTGAAGCATTATTCTTTACCCCTTATCTGTCATGGTCCCAGCTGACTTTGGAGGAGAGGTGGGGTTCACTCTGGGCAGGTGGCCAAGTTATCACAAAGCTAACACTGAAACAAACAACCTTTCACATTCACACTTATGGGCAATTTAGAGTAGCCAATTGACCTAATCTGCATGTCTTTATATTGTGGGAGGAAACCCACACAGGGAGTACAAGAAATGTCCCTGTCAGCAAGCAGGTTCAAACCCAGAACCTTGTTCTATAAGGTCAACAGTGCTAACCACTGCACCACCACACTGCCAGCATACATGCAAAATAATGACATGAAAAGCTACAAAACAGTTAGTTCTGCCTGCCAATCTAGTTGTAAAGTGTTGATTATATCACATATAACAGCACACTTTACCACTTTACTTTTTTATCACATCTGGATTATTCCTGTACCTGCTGGTTGAAGTACAGCAACAGTCAAGTTAACCTTGTTCAGATGATGATGATGATTATGATGATGATATTATTATTATTATTATTATTATTATTATTATTATTAATAATAATAATAATAATAATTTATGATTATTTTTTTTATTTGTTTTTTATTATTATTATAAAACATTATGCTATGCAGGAGCTTTGGTCATTGAGACCATTAATAAGTTTTAAATCAGGAACAGGGATGGGCAGTCTTTGGCCCAAGTAATTTTAATCATCCCTTGAGGTAAAAAAGTAAAGTATTAAAATAGTATTTTTATAGATTTAATTGTCCTTTCTGGTAGATGGTGGCTAAATCCAATGTTGCTTTTTAGTGGTTACAAAAAGAAAGGTAAAATGTCAAATTCTTAAAATTCTCCCCAGAGTGGCACATTAGTGCAGCTGATAGCAATGTGCCTCACATCTACAGAGTCCACAGTTTGATTGTGAGCTCAGATTACTGTTTGTGTGCAGTTTTGAATGTTCTCCCTGTGTCTGCATTGGTTCCTTCAAGATCACCAGTTTCTTCCTGCTGCTCAGAAACACAGCAGTAAGTGGCTAATATAAATTGCATATGTGAATGAGTGTATGAAGGAATCCATTCAGTGATAAAACTGCACAACAATTTTTTTGAAAACTCTTGCTTCCTGAAAAGTTTTTGCTGATTGTGACAGGTACCTACTGGGTATGCACAAATATAGTTTTGGTTTTACTG
>JAQQZX010119469.1:0-10306 GCA_030068355.1 Notoglanidium maculatum | reverse complement strand
ATATATTTTCTGAAATAAACCGCACAAAGTCAGAGTCAGCCGGCAAGAGTGGATTAAGCCACCATGTCCATTTTGTCCTTTGAACGTCAGCGTCAATTGTAGAGAAGCAAAAGATGCCAGGTTTTCATCACAAAACAAGTCAGCTAGGTGTATACCTAATAAAATAATAGTGCATAATTTGACTTATTATTTACACCTTTCAGCTTAAACTGCCAAAAGTTCTCAGATGATTCCACCATCATGGGCTCCATCTGTGACAACAGGGAGGAGTACAAAGGGATGGTAGAGAGATTCACCAGATGATGCAGGAAGAACCACCATCACTCAACATCAGCAAAACTCTACATAGTTGTCCCTAGATTTATTTTGATCTGAGTCCTGTCTATAACCCTACCCTGTCATTGCTTTTTGCCCTAGTGTTCATTATTGTGTTCACCTGTTTTCAGTTACATTCTGATTCATTTGTCTATTTAAGCCTTTGGTCTTGTAAGGTCTTATGTTGTATGTTCAATAATTCTGAGCCTTTTTTCCTGTTGTTTCCACATTTTCTTGTTTCCCAGTTTCAAAAGCTCAGAGATCTAGTTCTAGAAAGTTCAATTGTAGACAGTAAAATTGCTTTCTCTGGGGAACATACAAAATATTCTTTCATCTGTGCTAAAGTTGGCCAGTCTAAAACTAGTCATGTCCAGTTTTGATACACAGTGCACTCACTATAACACTTGTTAGGCATGAATGCTGCAGTACATTCCTATTCTCTACTCAGGAGAATAACTGTGGTGTACGTGGACAGAGCACTCATCCTGCCACCATTAAGGATTTCTCCAAAATGTCAGTGTGAAATAGCAGTAGCTTTGCCACTTACTCCCCAATTCTATAATATAGGATTCATCTGCAAACTGCCCATACCAATTAGAACTCCGGGGAAATGGATCTGGTGCATGAGTGTTCATGGGAGTTGTAGTTCTGATCTGGGGTAGGCCTGACGGAGCCCCCTCAAAGAGCTACCTCCGGGAGCTGAATGTGTCCGAGGACGTCCCCGAGGTCGAGGTCCAGGTTGGTCCAGGAGATCATTGTGGAAGTTTTGAATCATTAATGGGTCCAGAATGTCCTGTGCTGGAATCCAGCATTGTTCCTCCGGGCCGTTGCCCTCCCAGTCCACTAGGTATTGTAGACCCCCTTTTCTTTGATGTGACTGCAGGATGTACTTAACAGTATAGGCGGGTTGTCCCTCAATTTCTAGGGGTGTTGGAGGTGTGACGGGTGGCGAGTCGGAGTCTAGTGGACCTTGGATGACAGGTTTGTGCTGTGAGACATGGAACGTGGGTGTGATGCGGCTGTGACGGCGGAGTTTCAACCTGTATGTGACAGGGTTGACATGGCGGATGATCTGATAGGGGCCGATGTACCAGGCACTGAGTTTCTTACATCCAGGAAGGCCCCTTAGGTCTCGTGTGGAGAGCCATACTCGATCCCCTTGTTGATATGACAGGGTGGCACTTTGGTGGCGATCGGCATACTGTTTGTTGGTATTGGCTGAATGTTTGAGGTGTTGGTGAGTGGTTGCCCAGATTTGATCACTGCGTGAGAACCATTCATCTACGGCTGGTGATGAGGTAGGGTTGGCATTCCACAGAAACAATGGGGGTTGATAACCTAGAACACATTGAAAAGGTGTAAATTTGGTGGCTGAGTGACGGAGAGAGTTTTGAGCATACTCAGCCCAAGGAAGAAACCTCGCCCAGTCGCCCTGATTGTGGTTGCAGAAAGTCTTTAAGAATCTCCCTATTTCTTGGTTAACCCGTTCGACTTGTCCGTTGGATTGAGGATGGTAACCTGAGGTTAAACTCACTGTGACTCCCAATTTCTCCATGAAATTGGACAAGATTTGGGACGTGAACTGTGATCCCAGGTCGCTGACAATGTCTTCTGGAATGCCGAAGAACCTAGAAACTTGATGGAACATGGTTTCTACTAAATCAAATGCACATGGTAATGTGGGGAATGGTATGAGACGAATGGATTTGGAAAACCGATCTGAGATGACGAGGATGATAGTGTTATATTTGGACTCTAGCAGGTCAATTGTGAGGTGGGACCAGGGACATTGTGGAACAGTTATGGGTAAGAGTTTCCCTACTGGAAAGGTTCGTGGTAATGTAGCCTGTGCGCAAGTAGAACATGAGTGAACAAATTGGTTAATGTCGTTAATCATGTTTGGCCACCAGTACTTCTCCCGGAGGAGATCGTGGGTTTTTGGGAGACAAGAAGGTTTCCTGTTCCTCTCTGATAGCCCTGGGAAGATGTACACGTGAGAGGGCATCTGCCTTTACGTTCTTAGAACCAGGTATATATGACATATTTCACATATACTACACGTGAAAGTGAAAACGGTTGAAGAAGAGTGCCCAGCGAGCTTGTCGAGGGTTAAGACATTTAGCCATAAGTAAGTATTCTAGATTTTTGTGATCAGTCAGTACCATGAACGGGTGATTCGCCCCCTCCAGACAGTGTCTCCACTTTTCTAAGGCCATTTTGATGGCGAGAAGTTCTCGGTTACCAACATCGGAGTTGCGTTCAGTGGAGGTGAACTTCTTCGAAAAGAAAGCGATAGGGTGTAGTTTGTGCTTCTCGCCTGATCGTTGTGACAAGATGGATCCTGCTCCTGTTTCTGAGGCGTCCACCTCCACAACGAATGGCTGTGTAGGATCCGAGTGTTGAAGTATGGGGCTGTGGTGAATGCTTGCTTGAGCTGGTTGAACGCTTCCTCGGCAGCATTATGGCAGGCCAACTTTTGGCCCCGTTTTTCAGCAGTGATGTCATGGGCGCAGCCACGGTGCTGAAGCCCCAAACAAACCTACGATAAAAGTTTGCAAATCCTAAAAACCTTTGGAGTTCCTTTATTGAGTGTGAGCGGGCCAGTCAGTAACTGCTTTGACCTTCACTTGGTCCATGGAGACTCCCTTTTCATCGATTATGTATCCTAGGAAGCTAACACTGGTCACATTGAACTCGCATTTTTCCCCTTTAATGTACAACTGATGTTCTCAGAGTTTAGAGAGTACTCTCCATGTATGTTGAACATGGGTTTCTCGGGATGGTGAATAGATCAAAATATCATCGATGTACGTGATCACAAAACGTCCCAAAAAGTTCCTTAAGACATCATTGATAAAACATTGGAAGACCGCAGGAGCACAAGTTAGTTCATACGGCATTACCTGGAATTGGTAGTGTCCTGTAGCTGTGCTGAACGCGGTTTTCCACTCATCTCCCTCTCTGATTTTGATCAGGTTGTATGCACTGCTCAGGTCGAGTTTAGTGAAGATTTTCACCTTGCGAAGTTGTTCCAGGGCTGAGGGTACTAATGGTAGAGGATAAGGATATTTCGTGGTAATCTGGTTTAGTCCTCTGGAATCGATGCATGGTCAAAGCCCTCCATCTTTCTTATCCAGAAAGAAGAAGCCTGCCGATGCCGGGGAAGTAGATGGAACAATATATCCCTGCGTAAGCGCTTCTTGGATGTACTCCTCCATAGCTTTGTGCTCGGCTTGGGAGAGAGGGTAAATCCGGCAGCGAGGAAGAGAGGTACCAGGTGGCAGGTTGATGGCGTAGTCGTATGGGCGATGAGAAGGGAGTCCCTTAGCTTTGAGATAAAGCATACAGAAAACATAGATGAAGTCCTGGTATTCGTGAGGAATGGCCACCTCAGTGTTAATTGCTGGTCTCTCGATGCTTGTGGCTACTAATATCGCTTGTGGACACTGAAGACAATGGTGAATACAGTAGTCGGACCAGGTCTCTCTTTGTGCCCAGGAGATCCGTGGATTGTGTTGCTGGAGCCAGGGGATGCCCAGAATGATGGGATGAGTAGGGGTGTCCGTAAGTAGGAGGGGTGTAGTTACCCGGAGGAGACTGCTCAGCTGAAGTTGGAGAGGAATAGTAGTTTGCGTGACGAACACCTGGCCGATGGGTCCGCCATCAGTGGTGTGGAAGCGGACTGGCTTGAGCAGTCTTGTGATGGGGAGGTTCAGACGAAGTGCGGTGGCTCGGTCGATGAAATTACCAGTAGATCCAGAGTCAATCATGGCTGCAAGAGTATAAACATTGTCTGAATGCATAATCTGGGTTTTCAACACAAATGGAGTAAGTGAGACAAAGGGAGTCGTACTCACCGCAGGGGGTCTTGCGGAAGTGTTCGCCCCTGGGTCGTGATGACTCTGTGGTGAAGATCCCCATGTTAAACAGTTAGAAATGGTGTGTCCACCGCTCCCACAATAATAGTATAGGTGAAGTTTCCTCCTCCTTTCTCTTTCCCTTTCAGTAAGTTTGGCATGACCCAATTGCATGGGTTCAGAATAATACAGAATGGAAGCTGTGGGTACTGATACGGCCCATCGAGGATGGCAATCGAGAAGTAGGTTGTCCAGTTTTATGGTGATGTCAATGAGGGTATCCAGGGTTTTTCCTTCGTCTCGGCATGCCAGTTCGGTGAGTACATTCTGATTGAGTCCCTGGCGATATACGGCTTTAAGTGTGCTCTCATTCCAGCCGCTTTCCGCCGCTAGTGTGCGGAACTCTAGTGCATACTCAACCACTCATCGAGAGCCCTGGGTTAGGTTCAACAGTCTTTCCCCTACTTCCATCCCCTTGGGTGCATGATCAAAAACTCTCCGGAACAGAGATACGAAGTTCTCATATGAGGAAACAGAGTCCCCTCCTCTTTCCCACACCGCCTGTGCCCAAGTTAATGCTCTTCTGGTGAGGTCAGTAAACAAAAACATAACCTTAGCATGTTCGGAGAGATCGCCTTGTGACTCGAGGTACAGCTGACACTTTAGGAGAAATCCGCAGCATCGGACAGGATCTCCGTTGTATTTCTCCGGTTTGGCAAGGAGCAGTTTGGGTGTGGGGCGAGGTGCATCGGTGGCAGAGAGCTGCTAAGTAACCTGCATAAGCCCGGTAGAGAGCTGTTGAAGCTGCGTAGTCATCTCTCGCATGCGTTGGTCTTGGTCGCCAAGAAAGCGCCCCTGTGCTGCGAGAGAGTCGCGAAGCGCAAACGAATCCGCTGCGTCCATGTTGAGCAAAGCAATCTGTCAGGAATCACTCACCAGGAGAGAACGCAAGTGCAGTTCCGTTTGTTTAATAGCAGAGGTACCAAAACAGTAATCCAGGAGAGTAGTCAACAAACAGGCAGGGGTCAATCGATCAGACAAACAGTACAGTATAGGGCAGGCAAAATCGTAAACAGGCAAACAATCACAAGTCAAACCAAAGTAACAGACACAGTATGAAATGCTCGGCAGATAGAAGACTGGCAAACTATTGCTTCGCAAGGAGTGTGTGTGTGTGTGTGTGATTGTATACATAGTCTGTGAGAAGGGTGTGGTGTAGAACTCTGGGGAAATGGTTCTGGTGCGTGAGTGTTCATGGGAGTTGTAGTTCTGATCTTGGGTAGGCCTGACATATATCAACTTCTGAATTATAGTAGGGCGGGATGCAGCTAATTAAGATGTTTAAACAAGTTTGTTTAGTTCAGTCCTTTGAGGAAAGGTGTCCTTCAAAGCAAATTACATAAAATAACATACTTTCAAACTGTAAACATTACAAGTCTATTTATTATCCAAGAAGCTGTGATGCTGCTTTAAGGCTTATATTCAAAGGTCAGGGATCTTCTGAAAAAAGATATGAAGATGTGTTTATATCATCTAGGCAATCAGCAAGGCTAAAAAGATAAAGATTGAAATAATCTCTTTATTATAATGTCATAATTAAATTCAGATTAAGGGTCATATGGCAACTTTTGCAATAGATCAAATTATGACCAAAGAAGATTGAGACTCAAAGGATTGAGAAGCAATCTTAGTGATGGAAGAAAGGCAAATAATCTCACTAAATATAGAAAACAGGGAAGGAAACTGGAGCAAACATCAAACCCTCACATACTCTAGGACAACAGAAAATGAAGAAGTGTCCTCTTGGTGGTGCTTTAAATGTGATAAGGTTTCGCATGCAGCATTCACTAACTCCCCTCATTCTCATAAGCACAAACACCTACAAGTTTGCATCTTGTGTATTAGTGAAAAGCATAACTGAGCTTTATACATTTTTAAACAAGGGGTACTGCATTGGTTCCTAACAGCAACTTATATTCACTATCATTTACATTTACCATTTATGCCATATCCAGAGCAACTTACATTTTATTTTATACAAGTGAAGGTGGGCCTTGCTCAAGGGCCCATCAGTGGCAGCTTGGCAGATTTGAACTCACGACCTTCCAATCACTAGTCCAATGTCTTAACCACTGAGCTACCATAACCGCTGTGTTTACTAAATTGTCATTTTTAGGGACTGGGATTGTTCTATTTTTTCACATGTTATTGCATAAGTAGGTCAACAGAAATCTATATACAGGAACTGAACCTATGCCCCATGTCTTTAGTGGGTAGCTATAGAACTGACAGAAAAGAGAATAATAAAAAAAAAAAAAAACAGTCAAACAAACAAGAAATTGAACACATAATCCCTAGTCAGTGAGAGATGTTCCCAGTTACAGTGTGTTCACCCTGACAAACTATGCCATGCAGCTGACTGAAACAGCAGAGTGTAAATGAACACAGCATCACCACCCCTCTGTTCCCCTGTTGCCTCAGCATTAGCATGGAAGCTGAAAATTCCCCCTCCTTCTACTGCCTTACACAATCCACCCACGCACATACAGACAACCCAGCCAGCTGGCCACCCAGCATGAAAATACCAAACATAGCTCTGTTCATGACTATTCTGCTTCTTGCAGTTTGATTGGGCTCCCAGCACCCAGAAACTCACGGCACACAGACACACACCGACACACACACACAGACAGAGTGAGACATTATTATAAACATTGTAAACACATTATTCTATCTACCCTGCATAAATCTTTTTTTCTGGTCCAAAGCTCTCAACTTTAAAAACCTTAAAAAACCAAGCAAGGAGTTTTGAGGTAATCAGACATACCTTCAGTAGTCAACTCAAAGCCAGCCAAAATAAAGCAACCCATAAAAGAAGTTCATGGTTCCACTGTATATTGTCTCTAATCCCTGTTTAGCTATACAATAAGCATATAGTATATGCAACTACATGTGTTCACAGTTACAGAGGGATTACAGAAGTAAATCACATACACAGTGCCTTGTGGAAGTATTCACTACCTTGAACAATTCTACATTCTGTAGTGTTACACCTGGAAATGAAAGGGACTTAATTGGTATTAAATGTCATGAATCTACACAAAATAACCCTTATTACTGAATTGGGTGAAAATCTATATGGTTTGCAAAATGTCTTACCAATAAATGTAAAATTTGTGATTGCTTAATTCATCTTAATTGCTGTGAAAACTTTAAATTAGTTCTACTGCAATCAAATGCAATCAAAAATCAACACACAAACAGCATCATGAAGACCGAGAAGCTATGAAAACAAGCCTGGGGCAAAGTTCTGGAGATTATCTATGCTGTGAGTATAGTTAATGTGTTCTGCCTCTTTAAGATTCCCTTGTTTATCGATGATGACAGCACTTCCATAACAACAATATACGAAGTGAATCAGTTAATAGAAAAACAAAGAAAGGGCCTGTTGAAGTTCTATTCATGATCTTAATATTCATCTTTTACATTTCATGCCTTTGGATGCACTGTTGGTATATTACATTTTTTAACAAAAGTCTTAACTAATGTTTGTTAATGACATTAGTTTGAGTTGGTGCAGATGTCATGTCATTTATGAGTTCAATTGTTAGTTAGCATGTGCTAACTTTTAGTGTGTTTATTTGGTCTTAGTTGATTAAGATTAGAGTGTGCTCTGGAAGTAGTGATGCAGTATGCTTTTAAAACTCAAATATAATTTCAAATTCATTTTTACTTATTTACTGAAGTTTGTAAACTGATTATATTGTATTTCTTACAGTTTTACCCTACTTCCTATCAACCATTAAATAGTGTTAAACTAAGCATCCTTGTTAGCATGGTGATTGGAGGAGGAGTTTTCTATTTGCCAGCTTATGGACAAGTATAGGGGTGGTAAAATACAAAAAGACAGGATCATAGCAGGCTGAGATACCACATAGCAGGTCAGTGTCAACACAACAGAGCAGTGTGTAGGAGGCTTTAAACAGAGCATGTACTTAACAATCAGGCTTCCACAACTTTATGGAAGAACAGAAGTCCCCAAACAGCCTTATTTCCTTGCATTGGGGTCAGCAGCATCTTAACTCTCTCACTCCTCTGCTAGCTTAGCAGCTGCCATGGCCTTTGCAGAGGCTAAAGAGATCAAATCTAAAGTCAAATATGCAGAAAAGGAAATGCAGATTAAAATGCAAAAAGCACATCTGGACAATACCAGAAGAGCCATGGCAACCACCATCCAAAATTCAGGGTTCAGATATAGACAGGCCATAGACAGGAGATAGCAGGCCATCTTCAAGGCCAACTTCCAATGTTGAAACTCATCTCCCCAGTAGACACACAGTCAGTGTAGAGAGACATGTTACCTCCCCTGACACAAATGCTACCAGACCAACAGTAACAACAGAGCATTCAGACTTTTGAGGTTTATTTCAGCTATGTCAGGCCACCTGAGAATTACAGTAACTTACCTGCAGATATTCAAATTCTCGTAGACATAGTTTGATGCAGCCACCAGCCCCATTACCGCCACCACAGTTTCAGACTTACCCACTGATCAAGCCACACCCACCTTCACTGATAACACGTGCCCAGTTTCCTGCCAGACCCCCACAGGCTCACTATGGAAACTAAAATATATTATGTCTGAATTACAGACATAATATTACAGAATTACAGAAGGCATTGAGAGTGTGCTGCTCAAAAGAGTTGAGAAATTTCCAAAGTTTTCAAATAAAGACTGGAAAAAAACTGAGATTGCTAGGAGATCTGTTGTTGAACAAAGTTGGAGGGAGTGCTTTCTGGTCTTGCCTGTCTAGATACAGAATGGGGTATAACTAGCATCTAGTTCACTAACTAGTTAAAAAAACTGCCTTTTAATCTACAAAAGGGATGGATGATGCTAGCATACATGTTTAAAAGGCAACATGGGGTCTCCTTTGCACCAATTTCTGTTCTTGTTGATTTCATATCAGATCAGGCAAAGATGTACGATGGCCCTAGTTTTCTTCTGCCTCACCATGCTGATATCTCTCCAGATAAAGAGACAATTGCAGACATGTAGAAGGCTAACATCAATCCATTAAAGCTCTGCCCAATTCATAAGAAGCCACACCTCCTACACAAAAGGTGTGGGTTTAGGGAAAAGTCTCTGGAAGTCAGGAAAGCATTTCTAAAACAAAATGGTATTGCTTTAAATGCGTAGCATCAACCACACACATAACACAGAATTGTGAAAGGTCTGTAAAATGTAATGTGTGGCAGTGAAAGGCATCACTTAGTCCTATACCCAGGACCTGCCCCTGAGTCTTTAAAGACCCTCTCCCCTATTGGAACTCATGGCAGGGAGGGAAAAACAGACAGCCCACTGCAAAGAGGTCTGTGGAGCTAATCTGAGCAGTAAAACATTCTTGGCAATCAAAGTGTATGCTGTCATGGATGACCAGAGTAATTTTTTTTTTTTTGGATTTGAATTCTTTGATGTTATTAACTTAAGCCCTGTTTTCCCATGGATTTAAAATGTGTCTTGAGCATTCAGGTCATAAATGGACAGCCAAGACATCGCCATTTACACCTGTGTCTATCATGCGTCTCCAAGGTGTCCAACTGACCACTTTGGATTAAATTTCGTTACTGCCTACATCATTTCCACTAGAAGGTCAAAGGTCCACAGTTATATTAAAACATTAAAACCTCCAACATGCCTTCATTATTTTCTTGCACTCCAGCCATGTACATCAAGTTCAAGTTCAAGTGGCTTTTATTGTAATTTCAACATATACATGTGGTACAGTGAAACGAGAAAAGGTTTTTCAAGTATCAAGGTGCTACATATAAGACAACAGAAGTACAAAAGGTGTACGTGTGCAACAGAAGACAACATAAGACAACAAAGTGCATGTGTGCAAACATGTGCAAACATGGCAAAAACAACAAAGTGCAAGGTGTGCAAGTGTGCAAACACTGGAAACAGTACAGACAAAAAGACAAACACTGCCACAAGACAGTGCAGACATCACGAGACAAGACAGTACAGCGCTAATCCAAATGTAGTGGTGACTGTGCGGATGCAGCGTGTGTGGTGAATGTCAGTGATGGAGGGAAGAGAGACTCTGATGATCTTCTCAGCTGTTCTCACT
>JAQQZX010119450.1:0-10306 GCA_030068355.1 Notoglanidium maculatum | reverse complement strand
TGTGGCTGTTTGTCTGTGTCGGCCCTGTGGTGGACTGGCGACCTGCCCAGGGTGTACCCCGCCTCTCACCCCAAGATCCAGCTTCCCCGCGACCCAGACGGATAAAGCGCTATAGATATTGGAGGGATGGATGGATGGATATATATATATATATATTTATTCATTTATTCTTTCTTTTTTTTTCAGAATTTTCAAAAACTGGCTGCACTGTCTGCTGTTCCACTGTGCCACCTGCTATTTTGTATCATCTGTGTTTATTTTTCCAAAATTATAAAAGGGCTTTGAGTTTCAGAAAGGCATTACAAAAATAAGACATAATTTTTACTGTAAACTTATTTAAGTTAAAAACAACTACAACAACAAAAAAACATTTAATTGAATATTTGTACTGAATGGACCATATTTCATATGAAGAGTACAGGATTCCACTGCCCATCATTTTTACCTGGATAGTGCTCAGGATACTTCCGTCCAAAATTGCAGCTTCTACTCCTTACAGTCTGATTCCCCTCATATCAAAGTATCTGCTAATATGACAAATAACAAAATAGATGAAGTCTAGCAGTTCTAACCAAACATGGAGACTTTTAACATGAGAGCATGTTTATTTCTGGTCTCAAAGGGTTAACAGAGGCACATGGATATATGTCAAAAGGTCAAAGCCATAAATGGTTCACTAAGCAGTAAGCATGAATTCACTAAGCACCAAGAAACTATAACTAGTAGTTTGTTTTCAATAAAATTATTGAATTATCCAATTATTGCAATCCAAATATCTGTGTTTAACCTGAATTTTTACAATACACTAAGACTAAATATATTATTATATTATCTATATATATTTATATAATAAGAATAATAACCACTTTATTTATAGAACACCTTTCATATATGTATTTAAATTGTAGCTCAAAGTGCTTTACTGTATATTGTGAAGTAAAAACAAAAATCATGAAACAAAAGGTAATAAAAATAAATGAAAGAGTAAAATAGGCAAATAATAATAATAATTTAATAATTGGTAGGCATGTTGGAAAAAAGAAAACAATAACAATATAAAATAAAATAGAATAAGAAGTGTGTAAAAATAGAATAATTAGAAATAGAATTATGAAATTATACAATCATAAAAAGCAATGTGAGATTGAAGTTAGATAGATTAATGTTATGTTAGACAATGAGGTTAGACATGTTAACTTTATTATTTATTACTACATGGATTCCATATGGCTCCTGTTTACTCAGAGCTCCTGTTTTTCGGCGTCAGCCTCCTTTCTAGCGTGTGTGCATAGCTGTGTTATATTAGCAATGCATATTTCCATGCAGCTGTTAAACTCATCATTGAAAAACATCTGGCCTGGTGGTGAAGGAGCAGAGAGACCCTTTTATGAGGGACTGGATTAACGCCTGAGACAGCAGGCTCACACAACATGCTCACAGCGTGTTGTTTGTGTTGCATGGCCACTTTACCCTCCTGTTTCTGGAAACTCATGTCATTGGTGTTATTAATAAACAATAGCAGCCATTTTAAGGTTCTGTCTCAAATGCGCTAATCTGATTGTTCTGGTGGTTGAAGGGCAGTAGTAGTTCTGTAGTTAACGCTCTGATCAGACAGGCCCCAGCACCACCCGGCTGCCAAATATGACAAATACCAATCCATCCATCCAGCTATCCATTAATTATAGTCCTTATCTGTTAAGCGTGGAGCCAATCCCAGCTGATGTCAGGTGAGAGGCAGGGTTACACCCTGGGCAGGTCACCAATCTATCACAGGGCTAACACAGAGACAAACAGCCATTTACACTCACATTCACACCTATGAGCAAATGAGAATAGCCATTTGACCTAATCGGCACATCTTTGGACTGCGGGAGGAAACCTGAGCACCCAGAAACCCACACAGGCACAGGGAGAGCATGCAAACTCCACACAGAGAGGCCCCAGTCAGTGGGTGGGTTTGAACCCAGAACCCATCAGTCAGGAGTGCTTTAGTGTTCATGGTGACATGTAGAGGTGGGCAATAAGGCTTATTGAAAGAAAATACATTATTTAATCAAGTATATTGATGTACCGTGAATTTATTTGGAGTTTCTCTGCAGTATTATGGCAAGATTCATCTGAAATGAAATACTCTGCTTGTTTATTTGGGTTTTGTTGATGTGGTTTCCACAATTTTCACACTGAATTCCAAAATTGGAATGCTCACTAAGAGGTCATGGATGAAGGATTAAACGTCTTTGTAAACAATGCTGCTTTGTAATCTGAGCTGAAACCAGGGACAGATTTACGTCGCATGTTTGGAAGGCACATGAAGTCAGGTGATGTTTAAGAAACAGAAGTTCATGTTAAAGTTTAGGACACAACATTTTGGATCGGAGGTTAACAGTTTACCACTCGGCATTTCCTGATCTGTTCGTAGCCTCCTTATAACACATGAACACAATCCTGATGTCAGGATGCAGAGATGGCGGCAGCTGCACAAACCAGATCACAAACCAGAAAACCAGAAAACAGATCAAAATCCAGAATAACAACACCGGATATTAGGTTTTTTAAAGTCAGGCAAGAACACACTGAGGGCTACTTCACAGAGAACTGTGGGTCTGAGTGAGAGTGTATGCAGTTTATGATTGAGACCAGATGTGTGGGATTAGAATGATGAGAATGTGACAAAGTTTGTCTATGTTGAGTGTTGTATATAGCAGCCATCTCTGTAGGCCGTGAAGCAGGTTGGGAGTTGTGCTTTGCAGCAGTCATCATTGTAGGCCGAGGTGCATGTTGGGCGAAGGTAGTGTGATGCTGATTCCCGGCATTGACGTGATGAGAGAAAAATGCAATTTTTATTATTATCAGATCTATAAGATGATCATGTTAACAGAGATGAAAAGCTGAAACTTTTAACTTTATCAAAATGAGCCAGCAGATGCCTGGGATTGGTTGCTGTCACTCAAATCCAGAGTTAGGAAGGAAAAAATACAATTTAGCCCTTACACGATCTTTATTAAAGAGAGCAATGCAGCGGCGCTTTAGTCCATTAGTCTCTCACACCTCATCATTTGCACACTCTGCTGAAACAGGTCAGCTTCCAAAGCGTCAACTTTCATGCTAATTCCACCATCACCACCATCCTGCTCATCATCTCGTACAGCCGAGCCGAGCCCCTGTCGTACCTCAGAGTCTTAGAGCTGGATTGCTCCGACTTCTCCACTACTTCATCAGACAGCTTCAGATTGTATTTTAATTCAGTTCAATTTTGTTTATATAGCACTTTAACAATGAACATTTTGACTAAGCTACTTTGCAAAATGTAAAGTATGAATATATGAATTTTTTATTTAAATTTACCCCTAATGGGCAAGCCAGAAGTGATAGCGGTGAGGAAAACTCCTTGAGATGACATGAGGAAGAACCTGTGTAAGTAACCAAACTCAAAAGGGAACCCATCCTCATCTGGGTGACACCGGATAGTACGATTACACATCACTTCTCTTCAATAACTGTCAAGTCAAGCAGTTCTAATTGTGCTCAAAGGAACTTGAATATGAACATCATTCAAGTTTTAAGTATCAAGCTGAGGCTATTAACTGCTCAGTGATGGATACCTGATGAAGAATGATGAAGAATTTGAAGCTGTACTTTTACCAGAGTATTCGTTTAGATAGGTCCATGAACTTTTACTTGAGTAAAGCCTTTCAGTAAATTTACTGCTTTTGATCTGATCAACATTTGAGACAGGAAGTCTGTTCTTCCCACCCAGACAGTGGTGCTCATGTCCCAGTGATAATACAAAGTTTGCACAGCTGCATCGCTAAAAATGGAACAACAAATGGATGTGTATTCAGGGAACAGATCAAGATGGACAAGTACCAAAAAAAGAGCAGTAACAACAACGTCTTCTGATAGGACAGTGGATGAAGTATGAAGCCAAGAGAAATGAAGCAATATTTTTTCTTGTTCGTGGAGAACGAGCAGGTGTCTGCGAGTGCTTTCAGTCTAGTACAAACTGTCACATGTGCTGGTCGATTTCACTTTCACTCTGAGGAATGTTAGTATATTTTGGAGTGTGATGTTGGATTATACGATCCATTAACGCTTCATTCCCCTCTGCAGTGATGCCTCTCTGTAGAGTTTATAGGTGTGTTTGCAGGTGGGAGTGGAGCGGAAACAACAGGTTAGATGAAAATGATGGGGGCATCCCCTTTTTGGTCTGATATAGAGAAGGAGAAATAAACTGAAAGGACGAGTGGAAGAGTGTATCTCCTGAAGCAAGTGAGGATGGAAAAGACTGGCTGATGACTTTCACAGCTGAGTGTAGAGAATGCACACAATGTCTCTGTCAGACTCCCACTGTGTTTCTCAGGATCACTACCTGGCTGTGTTTAGCTCCTACACCTGCTCCTGCTCCTGTTTCAGCTCCTGCTCCAGCTCCTGCTTCTTGCTCCAGCTCCAGCTCCTCCTCCATCTCCTGCTCCTGCTCCAGCTCCTGCTCCAGCTCCTGTTCCAGCTCCTGCTCCAGCTCCATCTCCTGCTCCAGCTCCTGCTCCTGCTCCAGCTCCAGCTCCTGCTCCAGCTCCTCCTCCATCTCCAGCTCCTGCTCCAGCTCCTCCTCCAGCTCCTGCTCCTGCTCCAGCTCCTACTCCTGCTCCAGCTCCTGCTCCTGCTCCTGCTCCTGCTCCAGCTCCTCCTCCATCTCCAGCTCCTGCTTCAGCTCCTGCTCCAGCTCCTGCTTCTGCTCCTGCTTCAGCTCCTGCTCCTGCTCCTTTTCCAGCTCCTGCTCCTGCTCTAGCTCCTGCTCCTTTTCCAGCTCCTGCTCCAGCTCCTGCTCCTGCTCCTTTTCCAGCTCCTGCTTCTGCTTCTGCTCCTGCTTCAGCTCCTGCTCCTGCTCCTTTTTCAGCTCCTGCTCCTGCTCCAGCTCCTACTGGGTGGAGTGTGTTCACAGCCATTCCTCACTAGCAAGCTGCAAAGCGACAGGAGATCAGGGCATGTATCCTGTCATATACAACCTTTCATTAAGAAAAATAAAGCTTGAAGGAAGTACAGAGATTGGTGGTGCCTCTATTCAGTATATGTAACTAGTACAGTTAGCTTGTAGTTTTGCTAATCTGAGAATGAAGCTAATTAATGTGTTATTTACTTTAAAGCTGTTTAACCTTTTACCTTTATAAGTGATATACAACTACTACTGTTTCATCAGAACTAAATCCAACCCTTTACTATCTGGATAAAAAACTCTTTAGACTGGGTATTAAAATGCATCTTGGGTGATTGGATCACAACTGGACAGCGCTAAATACAGGTGTAAAAGTTGTTATATGTTTAATGTTTTTAACGTAACTGTGTTCGAAACCTGAACACAAGTGGCCAGCTGGACACATTGGAGACGCCCGAGGTGTAAACGGCGATGCGTCTCGGCTGTCCACTTGTGACCTGTTTGCCCAGGATGCATTTAAAAACTAAGTGTAAAAGGCTCTTAGTCAGCTTATCCTTCAAACCACAGATACATTTACTTTACAGGAGAGTGCATTGAATTAACAAAAACATGGTTTTTATTTTATTAATATGACGAATCAAGATAGTTAATTAAAACTGTGATAAAATCGCTTACATCCTGTGTATCTTGTAGCTTCAGTAAGTTGTCCGCACAATTAAAAAAAAAATAACATTGTATTACTTTTAACAGAAAATAAGAGAAAAAAAACTATTTCCTTCTTCAGTCTGCATTCTCTGTTCCTGATTTTTTATGGGTTAAAGGGGAGGGTTAATGTTTAAAGATGGAGGTCTAGACGCTAGCGAAAAACCCAGTCTCAGTTACAGTGATTTTAGTAATATGAATGTGGAGCTCAGAAAATCTCAGAACTTAAATATTGATGTAACTTTTGATGCAGAATAAATCGGTACTGTCCGTGGAGAGTCATTTTCAAGTTGTTTTTACAGTTAAAAGGGTCTCTGTCTGTTTGAGAGGCCGGAATTAAAAAGTTTGTCAAGACCCTACTGAATACTTGACATTATTTCCTGTAAATTATGTGAAAATTGTTGAATCCATTATAAATGTTGTTGCTTGTTTCCAGGTATCTATGTCGATGTGCATGAATTATTTTTTTGCTACTTAATGTTAACACCTCAGTTTGTTTCACTGAACCAAAGACAGGTAAATCAATACTGCAGCTTTATGCAGAAAGGAAGTCTTTCAGGTTGCGCTGGATCATTAACGCATGCAGTTTGTGCTCACGGTGAAGGTGTGGCAATGTGCTTCAGGACACGACCATAACAACATCCTTATGAAGGCAGTGAACTGATCTGCAAGAGGGATTAGACATTTAGCTAAATAAATTACACTTGCTAAACTATTTTTTTAATATTATTTAGTAACCAGGAAGTAAAAACATATACAAATCCAACAAAAACGTGGCAGTGTCTTTCATCTCTGCCTTGTTTATCATCATTATGCTTTAATACAGGCGTGTGTGCAATACAGACGTCAGGGAATATTGGAAACTGTATTCGTCATGCTACTGTGATGTCAGAAATGTTTATTGTGCAGATTAAAAATAACTCCGCATATGAGGCCTCACTGGATGTTTATTGACATGCTGGTGTGGATATTTCCCCTCCTCTGGATCTTATCGTGTCTGATTTTTGTCTGATTTTGATGTGCTTCATAAGGCCTGTGGTATTTGTGCCGCGGTCTTGTCCAGATGCTTGACACATGCCGCGTGTTTGGTTTTGTTGCACACCAGTCTCTGACCCGCGACACGGAGTCAAGTAACCTCACACACACTGATTATTTTTGCTAACTCATACCTGTGTGATTTGTAACCATGTTCCCCAGCAATTTTACCTTTTCACTCCAGATATTAAAATCAGGGAGGTAAACAGGGCCGTGCGGAGGCTGAGCAGCGCGTGTCCTTACGATTCTGCTCTCTCAGCCTGCGTTCCTGCCCACGTTCTTCAGCACTACTGATGGGACCCCTGGGCGGTTTAAAGGGGTATCTGCTTCAGTGCTCATTCCGCATTGAGAATGGTTATGAAGGCTCTATCTGAGCCAAGCAAAGCAGCCGAAATGATCTCATCTCTCACCGGGGAAGCTCGCGAGTGGGTTGCTTCTGTGTTTCGACAGAGGAGCACTGAGACAGAGACTGTGGACGGGTTTATAGCTTCATTTTGAGTCTGATTTGACCTGGTAGCAAGAAAAGAGTGTGATAAATCCTGCAGTCAGGGGGTATCTGTGGTTGACTTCATTCCGAGTGCTTTGGTAGCTAAAGGAAACATGTGCTTCTCAATATGCACCGTTGCCTCTTTGATATAACTTATGTGTTGATTCCTCCATCCTAAATCCATCAAAGCCCAACATCTTTAAAGAAGTACAAATTCTTAAAATATAGATAAATCTTTTAAGTATATATAAATCTGCGTAAAGCCTTTTTATTGAGTTGTGTGGTGTGGGTTTATGGTATAAATGCCCCTCCTCTCCCAAAAAACCCCCAAAACAAATCCTAAGAAAAGCAAATCCAAATTGTGTCATTTAAATCAAATAAGTAATGGATACTGTCAGGACTCTAAACACCGAAGTACTCAAAAACACTGGACACAAATTCCCAGATGATTTACTGAATGAATGTGAATGAAAAGTCAGAGAGACGAAGAGCTCAGAAAGGCGAGTCATGACACGAAAAACAAGAACACGCAAAGAAGACGAGACTCTACTCATCACCTGATTTCCCTGTTTCTAAAGCAAGGCATATTAATAACTTTCACTCAGGGTTTGTTTTTGTACCAGTACTGCCTTACCCCTCTCAGCAATCCCAGCATGCCGAGCGCTCTGTGCTTTAAGAGCTGAACATGTGCTTTTGTTAGTATTTTGATTTGTTTTCCACTCCCTTTGCTGTTCATTGCTTTCTCGCATCATCTCTGTCAGCTGTGTCGTTTTGCGCTCATCATGTGTACATGTACAGTATAATTCCCTAATACATGTGATGGAGCTACACATGCAGTGCTTTAATGCAGTTAGCTATACAGTAAATACAGCTGGGAAACACACCAGTGATAAGTGACACTTCAGAGTGATGAATCAGTGAGAGAGAACGTCTTGTTTGTTAAATAAATTTGACATCCTGTTTCTGCTATAGATGCGAAGAAGCAAGGAAAGGACATAATGAGAATGCAATTAACTTCAAGTAACCGGGTATAGAACATTTTTCCAGGTAATAAGCATAGCAATTATGCTCAGTAATAAGCATGCAGTAATAATCAGAACAATGATGGAGATGAGAAACATCAAACAGTTATGTGATGGGACCTAGTGGTAGCTAATTTTGCTATTAAGTTATAGGTTTCACAGATTTTATGTTTTGTTGTTGTTGTTGTCGTTTATCTGTCCTCCCCACTTCAGTATGGCAGAATATTTGGGGTAGATTTTCAACATATAATCACAATTAGGTTCAAGGGGTGTGAATATCTATACGCAACACTGCAAAGAGCTTGTGCAATTTGTTTAATTGTTCGCCTCTGATCACATTTTATGTTCATGAATGTACACTGCCTCATATTCTTCATAACAGCTTTATGTCTGTCTGAATATTTTTCATTGATTATTCCTTGTGTTGGTAAAGTGGGCCTTGGAAGGTCAAAGGTCATAACACTGCTTGGCTCAGTGGCTGCTTGAGGGTTCTCTCTTTTCACTCCCAACATAAACTGGCCTCACAATCCAGAGAGTGAGCTGGTGAAACCTTCCTGAAATGATGCTGAACTCAACTGAATCGTGCAGATAATCATCAAGAGTCTGAAGATCAGCACCAGCCTCAGAAGTAACGTCATTATTTGCTACTCGCGCTGTGTGTAATTACAGTGTCACCTGCTGGCAGTATAATTACACCTGTTCCTGAAAGAGCCTAAAGTTGATTAGAAAACATACCCAAACAAACAGCATCATGAAAAACATCATTCGGAGAATATGCCATGAACACCACTCTGCCTTGAGAATATCGACCACCAAAATAAGTGAGTGACAGAGGGGATTAGTCAGAGATGAATGTGGGATATGATGCTACCACCACCATGCTTCAGAGTGGGGATGGTGATCTCAGCGTGATGAGCAGTGTTCCTGCTAAAGGTAGTGCTTTGTGCCGAGGCCAAGAGGTTTCACTTTGCTCTCATCAGATCAAAGAACCTTTTGGTGCGTGTTTAATGAATCTCCAAATGGAATTTCATATGGCTGTTTTATTTACATGCCCAGCTGTTTGGTGTGTCCAGCTGTGTGGCATGTGCAGACTATGAGCTGTTAACCACTTCTCGCACTCTCTCTAGCTCCTCCCTCTTATCCTCTTGGTTGTTTCTCTGACTAATCCCCTCTTTCCCCTCACTGATTTTGGTGGATAGCTTTGTCTGTGTAAACTTGTGGTTCTAATGAATAGTGAATTTAAGGTCATACTGCAAGTCTGAGATGTTTTTTTATAATCAACACCTCCTGACCAGCTCATGGTTTCTTGTTCCTCGTGTCCTGTCTCTGATTTGAGAGTGTTCTGTGTATTTCTGTTTTCAATCCGCGCCGTGTGTTTGGGTTATGATTACGGATCTGTCTCTGTTTACGATGTCTTTGTTTTGACCACAGTCATGGCTACACTTTTTGGAAGAGCATGAATAAGGAGATTCATTTGTCACAATCCTGTGCTATCTGCACAGAGCGTTTCCACAGACGTATGTGTTGCTGGATATACATATTTCTGTACCTGCACCACAAACATAAAGATAACGTATGCACAAAAAGTTACATATATTTCAATTCTGAAAGAAAAATGTGACTCAGACACATAATCATTCTGAAACCTTTGATTGTTCTTCCTTTGAAATGTAAAACGATTGGAAAAAGCTCATGAAGAAGGGAAAAAAAGAGCAAGGTCTTTTACAGGCATTTGAAAAGCTAATGGGAAACACAGCAGGACTAAAGAGAAGATGGAGGAATAAACGATGAATGAAAGCCACGAAAGAGAGAAGAGCCCATTTCCATCCACCTCTGAGCATTTTATATCTACAGAACTGAAAAGCTGAATGACAGTGCTGTAGTTTGGCAGGAAAATAACATTAATACAATAATGCTTCATCACCTCAACCTAGGTGTGTGGTTCAGTCCTAATGATGTCTTTCAGTTCTCCTTTTTATGATGTTTAACAGGACAGGAGATGCTGATATACAGTGCATCCGGAAAGTATTCCCAGCGCATCACTTTTTCCACTTTTTGTTATGTTACAGCCTTATTCCAAAATGGATTAAATTCATTTTTTTCCTCAGAATTCTACACACAACACCCCAT
>JAQQZX010119429.1:0-10307 GCA_030068355.1 Notoglanidium maculatum | reverse complement strand
GGGTGACCCGGGGATCGAACCCAGGACCTTCTTGCTGTGAGGCGACAGTGCTAACCACCACACCACCGTGCCTCCCACTTTATTTATTCTTCACTTTAAAAACAAACAAACCAAAAAACATTTTTTATTTTTATGTATTCTTAGCCCACGTCCTAGTGAACCAGTATCAGACTATATTACATATAGAGACTTCAAAGCACTTATGTATATCTGGATAAGGGTGTCTGCCAAATGCCGTAAATGTAAATGAAAGAAGCTGCAGTACAAGCCAGGAAAAGTATCACAAAAGATGAATGCAACAGATTGGTGGTGCAGTTATTGCAAGCAAGGGATATGCCATCTCCTATGCAGGCCCCAGTGACCTAATGGATAAGGCACTCGTCTCCAAAGACTGATGACTAAAGACTTACCTCTTGCACTTTCAGTATTTATAACATTAAAAAAAAGCTTTCCGCATGCTTTCTTCTGTGTTACATCAGTATTTAGATTGATGGCATTCTTAGTCTGGGTCCTAGTTAACCAGTATCAAACAAACCAAGTCACTCTGGATCAGGGACTCTGACAAATGCTGTAAATATAAATGTAAATGACAACATTAAGTGTTTTTTAATTATATAATCAAGAAATTCAGTTACAGACCAGTGTAAAATGTTTCTGTTGGAGGGATGGGCCAGTGCATCCACATCTGAACATCTGTATGAAATACATGACAAAGTATGCATTTCAACAGTAATTATCACATACATTGTTGACAGAGAAAGATAAGATAGTCAAAATACGTAAGAAGGAAAAACCACAGACAATGCTGATGACTGATAAAAAGAAGGAAAAGCTTATCTTTCATAGTAGGTAAGCCTTTAAGTCTAGCCAAATCTTTCAGTGCTAAACTAGTGAAGAGAGACGTGTATTTTTTAAAGCACTTGGTGACGTCAAACATGCTGGCAGCGCAACTGGGCATGCACCCTGTATCACCGGACACCTTTCAGTCAACAGTTGCTAATAAATAATCATGTTTCATGAAATTGCACCATATGCATGCTTAACATAAAAAAAAACAACAAAAAAAACCCCACATTCCAGTGAAACCTATTCTTTGTTTATAGCTCCTGCTTCTTCAATTCCTCTCATGCTTGTTCTGTAGATATGCAAGATGTCAAACACATCTTTTTACTGTCTTGTGTATCTTTTAACCTACTGTATGTATTTGTTGTCCTGTGTATATTTTGTCCAGAGTATCAATTGTTGTATGTATTTATCGTCTGTAATATTCATTACCCTGTCTATTTATTGTCCTGTTTATTAATTGCTTTTTCGTATATTATGCACTTGTCCCACACTGTTGTATATTTGCAGCTCTGTGTACCTTGACACTGTATTGTTATGTGTTGCATGTTAACATGCGTTGTTGGCTTTTAACTCGACCAATCACTGGTGACTTTTCACATCATCTGATTCATTTTATATCTCTCTGTTTTATAGCTGGGATATGCTCAGGAATTAAAATTAAATATTTCAATTTTTGTTTTCCCGTAGAAATGGCTGGCTCTACATTGCAGCCTTTTCAGCTGTTTGGGGCAGTTTTATTTTTGGATATGCCATGGTATTTCCCTCTGCAGTGATTCCACAGGTTCAGGAGGACGATGATCCAAGTCTGCACATGGATGTTCAGGAGATTTCCTGGTTTGGGGTAAAGCAGCTTGTTTGTTTCTCACTGAATATCATGTTATCCTACGTGAATCAAGGGATGTGACATGAGCCAATCTGATAAAGTTGCTTAATCATCTCTGAGTGTTTTTCTCCTGATTTAAGCTTCAGATTTAACCAAAATTTTCATACACACACTACCGGCCAGATACTGTAGGAAAAAAAAAGATTCACTGCTTGTCAAACTTTTATTACAAGAAAATATTATTCTTAATAATACTTAAAACAAATGTAACTGACTGGTTGTCAATATTTATCCACAAAGGCTAAAACTATTGGTTTTGAAGAAAACATATCAGGTCTGTCTGTAGTACACTGACATTCACTTTGTGTTCTAGTTAGTAATGTTAGAACTTAATTGGCTCTCAGCTTTTATTGATTGTGTCTTATTGAAGCAAACGATGGCCACCTGTCTGCTTCATCCCAGATAATCTTATGAGAGGTTTAATACACCGTTCTCTTCTTGTTTCAATCTTCTGTTTTACTGTATCATAACTATTAAGTCAGAATTTTTGTTTATGTCAGGTGGTGGATGGGGGATAAGGGCAAGCACAGAATGTGTTGTTTCTACAGTGAAACACGGAGGTGGATCGGATGATGATATGGGGGCTGTTTTGGGTGAGGAAGGTCTGGAGACTTAGTCCAAATTAAAAGAATCATGAAAAAAGAACCATATCACTCAATTCTTCAGTATCACACAATTCCTTCTGTTTTATGTACCATCGGACAAAATTCCATTCTTCAACAGGATAATGATCCCAAGCATTCTTCAAAATTGTGCCAAAATTATATCCAGTCCAAAGAAAAGCAAAACGTTTTTTTAGAATTATGTCTTGGCCTCCTCAGTCTCCAGATCTTTCTCCCATTGAGCTGGCATGGGATGAGTTGGACCGATAAGTTCGAAATGAGTGTCCAGCAAATGAGCCAGAACTGCTTGCATGCTTGAAAAGATGCTGGGAGGGTTTGGACACAAGTTATTTCCAAAAATTGCTGGAAAGTAACTTTTGGAAACAAATTACCATGAATCTGTGCTGCTGTGATAAATACAAGGGGTGGTTATTTTGATGATGAACTCATACTTGGGTGCTCACATTCATTCAATTGCACTTACAATGTATATTATATTATTATATACAATATTGTTACATTACACTTTAAAACCAGTCAGTTACATTTGTTTTAAGAATTTCCAATATTTTCTTGTAATAAAAGTTTGACAAAGCAGTGTAACATTTATTATTATTTATTTTTTCAACAAAATCCCAGGGTGGGCCCAAGCTTCTGGCTTTAAGTGCATGTGAGTACTTATCCAGTAAATTTAACTCTGATTGTATTCTTTTTGTTGAATAGTCTGCTTTTGCGATTGGAGCTATAGTTGGAGGGTTGAGTGTTATGATGATGAATGATAAAATTGGAAGGAAACGCAGCATCATGATGTCCGTAATTCCCTCCACGGCGGGGTTTCTCATGATGGCAGCAGCAAAGGAAAGGTGGTTGCTTCACCTGGGCAGATCTTTCACAGGCATCTCTGCTGGCATTACATCCAGCTCTGTTCCTGTAGGTACATTTCTGGGCATGATGTTTCATGTTTTTTTCCTTTCAAAACCCTCTCCTAACAATTAAGAGAGACTGTGCAGTGTCTTGTAGAACCTTGCTCAGTCTTTGTGTCAGAAGGAAACATTGTACTTTCAAACGTTAAACATATTGTAAAAGACCCTACATAATGTAGAAAATTTCAAGGCGGTGAAAATTTATGCAAGTCAGTGTAGCCAGTTGAACGGTATAATAAAGCAACAAGCCATGTGAGTGTATGCATTACAGTGATTTTATCATTTAGGCAAGATGCTGAGCAGAACAACTTAAACCCCTTTACCCAGGATAAAATCACTGCAATGTACAGCCATGAGTGGCTTATTGTGATCAAAGCAATATGATAAAATCCAGTGTTCAATATATAATTCAATGTTTTATTAATAATAATCCCAATAAACAATTCTTCCACCATACAATGTAGTCTGTTAAGCTTTGGTTGCTAAGGAATATAACAGACAAAGATTATGGAATTCCATGAACAGTGCAAAGGCTTATGCTCTGATATTTTAAAGTATGTGTAATATTCTCTACATAAAAAAAAAACAACCAATGAGCATCTGAAAGAAAATGTTATTTACCTGTTCGAACCACTCCTTTTCTGTCATATTCCTTTTCAAGTGTAATGGTTATATTGGTTTTAAAACTAATGCATTAATAACAGAAGAAAAGTGATGCGGTGTTTGTGGAGCTTTGAACCAGGCTCTGCCTGGCTCTGTTTTGTAAGGTTGTAGGTAATGATCATCAGGCCGACTTGAAACTATATTACAGTTTACGTATACTGAATATCATGAATACTGGGCTTTCAATTATCTCTTTGAACTGAGTTTCCTCAAAATCAACAAAGGGTCAAAATTATACATACAAAATCAAAAATGAAATTATAATACAATATTTAAAATTTTATAAATATTTTATAAATAAAATTTGATTTTTAGCAGGACAGTGTGCCCATAAGCTAAACAGCAGCTGGACAATGTTACAATGAGATGAAAGATGAATTTTTAACACTTTTGCTCTTATGTCTCCTGAGTTTAACGTGCTGCAATGCAATTCACATACTCAGCCTAGCATTAGATGTGTGAGTGCAGAGTTCTGGCAGTTGTTGTGAAAAAATAGGACTGTTCAATTAGTACAATTTATAATTTTTATAGTTTATACTTGTTGTACAGTAGTACTACAAGTAGTACAATTAAAATGATTATAATTTGATACTCTTACATCCTTTCTGGAGCTGTAAGGTCACCTAAACTTTTTTTTTAAAACATAAACCTTCATCATGCTTTACTGTTGCAGGTCTACTTGTCAGAGATTTCACATCCAGGTGTCAGGGGATTCTTGGGTACTGGTCCTCAAATCATGACTGTCATTGGAAGTCTGGCTCTCTATGCTCTTGGTAGGTGCCTTCTGCCTTTTCTGTTTCATATGCTAGCTATATGAGTCGTTGTTACTGAAAATACTAACACATTTATGAGAAATGCAATGCATGTGAACAAGCTACTGTGTGCAAATGCACAGTCTGAAAGAAGAAAGATGCAGCAATCTTAGGAATTTACATGTGCATACAGTGTTCTGGGTCATGTTTTATAAAGGCTTGTTGTGTGAAAAAAATATCTGCTCAAAATAGTACTCTAATCTGATTGATAAAGATATGCTAATCTGTTTGTGACACTTTTGCCTGTTAATGATCTAATGATCTAACTGGAATTTCCTTTCTTCACCACAGGCTTGGTTCTGCCATGGCATTGGCTGGCTATAGCTGGTGAAGTTCCAGGTCTGCTTATGCTAATCCTCTTGTGCTTCATGCCAAACTCTCCCCAAAGGCAGAAGTTACCTCATCACCAAAGGCAAATGGGACAAGGCTGCCAAATCCCTCCAATGGCTCAGGGGCCCTGATTCA
Source organism: Notoglanidium maculatum (assembly GCA_030068355.1). NCBI lineage: Eukaryota > Metazoa > Chordata > Actinopteri > Siluriformes > Auchenoglanididae > Notoglanidium > Notoglanidium maculatum. Next base: position 5,113 of record JAQQZX010119429.1, on the reverse strand, counting down.
AACTATGTCGCTGAACTCAATCAAATTGAGCATAGTATCAATTCCCAGGTAAAAACAAGCAGCAGGGTTACAGAAATGAATAATGTAAAGAATCTTCTGTAGTTTAAAGCCCATAATAAACATTACTGTATCTTGACCAAATGCATCAAAAGATAAACAGTTTCTGAATGAATTTGGAGTTATACATGTATAAAGCCTAGGTTATAAACCCTAACCCTAGGTTACTGTCAGTGTGGGGTTTCTCAGGTTCTCTCTCTGGGCGGACCCATCAAAATATTTCAGCGGCTCCATTCGAGTATTCAAAAAATACTGTAGCAGAACAGATCGACATATGAAAAAAAAATCTGACCATAGCAATATCAGTTACAATAATAAACATTATTTAGCTGAAGAATAAGTTTGCACAGACTTTCACAGATTTTCTCTGATCTGACCATCACATATGGTGTGCTAAAGAAACATAAACAATAAAAACAGAAACTACAAGTCAAAAGTGGTATCATTAATCACCAGTATGAAAAAAACTGAAAACTGAGAACTTAACTTCAAACTTCAAACTGATGTTTTGTTTCTAGATGTAAAATAATTACTGATGCTTTAAGCATTAAAAGCTAACTATTGATGACATTTAGTGGTCTTAGTTTTCCACCAATTTTCGTTACCCCTGGTGTAATGTAATTGAAAAAAAAAAACCTCCAATTGAACCTTTCCAACAGGTTGAAATGCAGTGGTCAGATCTTAAGAGTCCTTTCTACTACAAGCCGATCTTGATCACTGTGTTTATGAGATTTCTGCAGCAGATGACCAGTATTTTGCCCATCTTGGTTTATCTGGAGCCAATATTTGAGAAAACAGCTGTTTCACTGGTGAGTCACTTCAAAGAACTATTAACTCAGTGTTCAGATGACATGACATATAAATGTGAAAAAAAAAGACTTTTGTGTATATTGATATGAATTTGCTCATTGTACTGACCTAAGCCTCTCATGGTACTGCATATTTCCCAATACTATGTCTTTAACTAGGAACCCAGGTATGATGCGGCCATAGTGGGACTTGTTAGACTGGTTGCTATTATGATCGCAGCTTGTTTAATAGACAAAGCAGGCAGGAAATCTCTGCTCTACATATCAGGTTTGTGCTGCACAACAATTTTGTTCTGCTCAGACATGACAGTTTAACCTTCAGCATAATCAAAATGCTTTTCCTTTCTGCAATGTCATATCTGCTGTCCAAATAATTAAACATGCATGTTACCTTTTCAGCATTTATAATGTACCTGGCCACACTGACAGTGAGCATATACACCCACAAATCATCATGCGATACTGGGAACGTAACTGCTGAGGTCCTGTCTGCAAGAGAAACATTTGGAGTCATGACTCATTTTGAGTTAAACTCTGGTACACTTATCCCTCTCATCAGCATCATCTTTATAGTAATTGGTAAGTACTCTGTTTTCACACCACAGCTTGATAAGCGTAAAACTACAACCTACAATTAAGGATTTGTATATAAGGAATTAAACACAATGTCCTGAAGTGTTATATACCTCTTATACCACAGCAAATTATAGTACTCTTATCTTAAGTTGGGACGCTCTAGAGACAATGTAACCGAACACGATTAAACTTGAAACTGTCAACAAATATCTTATTTATGTATGTCTTTGTTATTGCATGGAAAGTTAAAGCACTGAAATTATTAGGCAGTTTACTGCATTAAGAAACATTAACAAATCATAAACTTCAGCATTACTAATCCATAATAATAAAAGTAACAAAATAATTCAATGCCTACTAATAGATCTTTCTTTAAAGGTTATTAAAATACATCTGCATTGAGTATTTATTCATTTCACAACAAAAAATAATTCTATATAAATTGAATGACTGTAGATGGGTTTCTATTACAGTTTTGCACAAAATAGGAGTGATTTAAAAAAAAAAAGTCAACGAAACACAATTGTGAATGGTCTGTGTTTCCATTGAGTAATGTTACGTGATTAAAGCTGGGTTTTCTCCTCACGTGAGATAATCATTCGAATTAAACATGGAAATGGATCTCCTAGACCCGATAAGTGTTGGCACAATGATTTCGACTGCATCCATTGCCTCTTCATGTCATGTCATGTGACCTAAATGTGAAGAATGTGTTTCCATTTCAGTTTTGTGAAATATTGCTTTGCTGATTTGTCTGAAAAAACACCTACTGCAAGGGTATAAATATTTTAGCAATATTTGAAATTAAAATAAAAAAATGTTTGTGTAAGCATTATTCATTTTTCAGTTCACAATTTTAAATTGCTCATTAAGCAGGTAAATGGAAACCCACCTAGTGTGTTCTGAAGTGTTAATAACTGACCTCTGTGTCTCCAGGTGTAAATATTAAAACTTGCTTTTCAGCCTCAATTCTGAATTTTGGCACTTAACTTAACTTAACCTGTTCACTGTAGCTTAATTTTATTCAGTGATGATATGAACATTGGTTTATTCAGGTGTTGAGGACACAACTTTTGTCCGTAGGTTGCTTTTATAAATTCTAGTCCCTGCCTTTGGATGGAGGAATGTGTTTCATTGCAGCAAAATATTCAGAAGAATTTACAAAAGTCTGAAATGGATAGCTAAGAATAACCAGCATTCAGTTATATTTTATTACTCATACTGCTGATGTGTTTTTTTTTTATTGCACTTAGAGTTCTACTTAAAAGGAAGGTGTACAACAGGGGTGTCCAGTTTAATCTGGAGAAGCCAGTGTAGGTGCAGGTTTTCATTCCAACCAAGCAAAAGCCACACTTCACAATCTAGTGAAAGCCAAGATTAGCAGATTAAACAAGTGGAAGCAGGAGTGGCGCCTGCTGGATCGGAATGAAGACCTGCACCCACACTAGCCCTTTGAGAATAAGATTGGACTCCCTGGTATACAAGAAGTGGTTTGCATATCAGCTAGGTGAGAGTGAAACCAACGAAAAGAACAGTAATGTCTGATTCTGGATGGTTTAACACAACTCCTGTTTCTCAATTTCATTAACTGTTTAATCCCTGTGTATAGGACACACACACACACACACACACACACACACACACACAGTACATACATTGTCATAGATTCCACAAGGTGTTGGAAACATACCTTTGAGACTGTAGCCTCCGTGTCAACCTTGAACCGGTCTGGCCAATCTCCTGTGACCACCTGCAGAACGATTGCTACCTGGATGTTTTTTGTTTTCGACATACTGGTGTGCATTACAAAAGTGATGAAAAGCCACAGTCACTGCCACCAAGATCATATTTCTTCCTCATTGGGATAAAAAGGTTGCCAGTTCAATTCCCTGGATCAGCATTAAAAAGTGTGTATGTGTGAACACTGCTTGGATGGGTTAAATACAGAGCTTAATTTCCTCATGGTGATTAATACAGCGTCCAAAATAAAAAAAAGTCATTAACTGAAACTCAAGACCTGTATTCCCCTTATAACTGTATTAAGTAAGTTAAATGGGTGACGATAGCATGCCATTGGTAGTTTATATCACTACCAATGATGCTATTGCAAAAGAAAGCTGTTAAGTGGCTGCCAGATTTATAACCTATGCGTGGGAAACAATGCAGATGATGCTGTGGAATGTCACAGGTTATTTCTTTCAGGCTCAGCTATAAACAATTGCTACCACAACTCTTTTTTTTCTCTGGAGGAGTTAATGAAAACACGACAATAACTAATAATTACAAAATGCTTGTCACGTTACTGAGAAACCACAATGCACAAAGCCCTCTGTCCTGAAGACTTTCCTACAGCTTTACATGGGACACTAGAGACTCGTTCCATAAATGCTCAATAAACGTCAGGATATCAACAATTATAGACATTTTGAAACTCTATGGAGTATAGAACATACATGCCAGTGTGTAAGTTAGTATAGAATCTGTAACATAGTAGAATGAGTGCATAAACCTTGTCTGAGTTATGCACTATTCTAGATAATTAATCATGACTCTTACAAATCAGATGCAAGAATTCAACAGCACTCTGGTATAAGTGATGTTATTACTGTTGTTATATTTCTTCTGCGCAGGTTATACAGTAGGCTGGGGTCCAATCACATGGCTGCTGATGTCGGAGATCCTGCCAATGAAAGTGCGTGGCGTTACTTCAGGCCTGTGTGTGGCGGTCAGCTATATAACTGGTTTTACTCTGTCACAAGTCTTCATGCGTGCAGTGGTAAATTCACCCTCATTATAATTCATGAAATGATTTTCTAATGATTAAATGATATATTTTTATAGGTTAAGAAAAGGTGATGATTTGTGCAGTTACACAATGTGTCCTTTTCAAAAAGTGTTTTTTCCTACCTCACAGGAGGCGTATGGACTTTTTGCACCGTTCCTGTTCTTCTCTATAATCTGTGCAGTGACCATTATATTTACAGCCAAGTGTGTGCCTGAAACGAAGGGGCGAACGCTGGAGGAAATTGAGAACTATTTCAGAACTGGACACACCTTCACCATTGCTGAGAGTTAACCTTACTGCAATCAGAGAAAGTCATAAAAGAATTGGTAACTCTTGGGTGCACTAAGCATATATTGTTATGCAGGAAGCAGAGTAGGAAGACCCGGACTGGAGTGTGGGATGGACCAAACTGCACAAACTAAACACATACACACATATTTGTTTTGTATGACTGTTACAACCCGTAGTGTGCAGATATGTGTGTGTATTTTTTGTGTGTGTTTAGTCTGTGCAGGTTGGTCCATCCCACACTCCAGTCCAGTCCAGTCCGGGCCTTCCTACTCTGCTTCCACTTCCATCAGCCTTGTGTTGCTGCTTTCGCCTCAAGATAACGGCTACGGTATTTAGTGCGTCAGAAGCCAGCACAGATAGCTTCGACCTGCTAACCTAGCTGTGTTATGTTTCAGTAAGCTTCGTGTTTTTGAACTGTGCTTATCCTGTTCCTGATTGCGAGTTTGATATGTCCATTTGGTATCGTTAGCTGTTTTGTAAATATTTATACTAATATCCATCCATCCATTATCTATACCGCTTTATTCGTCTGGGTCGCGGGGAAGCTGGAGCCAATCCCAGCATCTTTGGGCGAGAGGCGGGGTACACCCTGGGC
>JAQQZX010119323.1:0-10313 GCA_030068355.1 Notoglanidium maculatum | reverse complement strand
TCTATCTGTCTGTCATGTCTGTCTATCTATCTGTCTGTCATGTCTGTCTATCTATCTGTCTGTCATGTCTGTCTGTCATGTCTGTCTATCTATCTATCTGTCATGTCTGTCTATCTATCTGTCTATCTATCTATCTATCTGTCCATCTGTCCATATGTCTGTCTATCTGTCTGTCTGTCTATCTATCTGTCTCTCTGCCATGTCTGTCTATCTATCTGTCATGTCTGTCTATCTGTCATGTCTGTCTATCTGTCATGTCTGTCTATCTATCTGTCTGTCATGTCTGTCTATCTATCTGTCTCTCTGCCATGTCTGTCTATCTATCTGTCATGTCTGTCTATCTGTCATGTCTGTCTGTCTGTCATGTCTGTCTGTCTATCTGTCTGTCATGTCTGTCTATCTATCTATCTGTCATGTCTGTCTATCTGTCTGTCTATCTGTCTGTCATGTCTGTCTGTCATATTTATCTGTCTGTCTGTCTATCTATCTGTCTGTCTGTCATGTCTGTGTATGTATCTGTCTGTCATGTCTATCTAACTGTCTAAAAAGAGTAAAGATCAGTTATCGATGTGTCTCTCTTCATCTAGCTGTCTGTTTGTCTATCTAAAAAGACTAAAGTCTATCCATCCATCCATCCATCCATATGTCTGTCTAAAAAGAGTAAAGTTTCTGCTCTGTCTCTCTCAGGCAGAGAGCCTGTGTCGCTCTGTCTATCCAAAGATAGATTTAGAGATGAGACAGAATTTCATTGTCTTGATTATCTCGATGCATTGCAGTATCAGCAGTTTGGTCTGAACCTGGTATCATGCTGACTTCTTAACTTGTAATTACAACATGAAGGGACATAAGTATCATCTCTTTACGATGCTTGCCGACATGCCTATGCTGCACGATATGTACCACCATATTTAAGTTTCTGCTAACAAATTGGCAGCAAAACAGAATCGTTGCATGTACAGCTGACGAAATCTCCCACAGATTTAGTCATAGACTCGTCATTCTGTTTGCTGAAATGTCGACGGCGTCGTGTAATAAACTGTGTTTTTATAAGGTACGGGAACAAGAGCGCTACATTGCGCTGCAGGTGCGGCGTGAAGTGCAGGAGAGGAAGGAGAGAGAGCTGCATAATCTCGCCGCGGAGCTCCGGGACGAATGGCAAATGCAGAGACGAGAGAGAATACACACCCTGGAGAAACTCTACGAGGAAACCCTCAGAGATGTGGGTCAGGGTCAGCGCGATGCCGGACAAAATGTGAGTGGAAAGAGGGCGCAATCAGTGGTCTTAAAATCTGCTGATGCTGAGCTGAGAGAACATCTCTAGCTTTCATAAGTTGTTTAATCAATAGTATTTGTTATTTAGGCTTGAATTGAGGAATAAAATGCAATGGAGCATTCTGTGAGGAAAAATAATCAAAGTTGAGGTCGGGTAAAGTGGCCTACAGCAAAGCAGAGTTACTGTTGGCCTTCTCTTGGTGTTTAAAACGTCCTTGTTAGTGTGTGATGTTTGAATTTGAGTAATGCAGACGCACAATTTAAATATGTACGATAAGTATGGTTTTTTGTGTAAACCAGGTTTCTGTTCTTTTCCCTGTGTAAGGACATGTGTTGCGGTTAGTAACATAGTAACTGTAAATGATATAAGCGTTTGTTAAAGGGGACAACTTTTGAAAAACACGTGCTTCAACAAGCTGTTCAGATTTGGCTCCCCTTTCTATGTCACAAGAGGAGCTTATTAGAATAACACCTCCCCTCCTATCTGAGTATCTTCACTCATGGCTTGAGAAGCAGGAATATTCATGAGGAAAGTGCTTCCTGATTGGCCGGTGGAAGAAAGGGGAGGGGGGAGCAGTGACTCATTATCATTTAAAGAGCAGGCGCTCAAATCGGCCGTTCTGCACAGGGCTGTTTAGACAGGGTGAGAAGGGGACTGTGGTGCTTTATCCTTGTGCTGTTTTGACCAAAACATGCCACAGACATTTCATTAAGACCGCAGGGAACTGGGTCAACTTGTGGAAAAGGGGTATAATAAGTCACCTTTAAGCTGTCGATTTGTGTGTCTGCTTTCACGATACGTGTACACGAACTGCTACTGTCATCAGGAATCTTTAGGCGTTTGCGTTTAACCGTTAGCATATTGTAAACCCGTGGATGTGTGTACAGGAGCCGGATCGGGAAGCCCTGGCGCTGAGAAAGGAACAGAACGACACGCGGGCAGCAGAGAGGCATCAGAAGGCTCTCCGGAACCTCATCACCCAAAGACAGGCTGAAGCGGAGCAGCGGAATCGGTGAGATATTTATGTAGCCCAGGGGCCGGGGAGTACGATGATTTAATCCGATGTTGATGATTTGATCTTTTTATAATGCCCCAAGCTCATAACGTAATCAGCCTTGTATTATATAATCGAGCATTTCATATAAAGCTGTTTTCCTTTTCTTTGCACCTCTTCACGTCACCGAGCTCGTTTCGCCGTTGCTAAAACGACACGCTGATTACGGTTGCGATCGGCGAGCCTTTTTTCTGCACATGACAGCTAAGACTGACGTAAGCTGTAATTTGTGTCCTGTGTGTTGAACAAATGCGTATTAATAGCAGATGTTGTTCTCACGCAGACACGTCGAAGCACGGAAGAAGGCTCTGATGGTGGAGAAGGAGAGGGCGGCGAAAATCGCCAGCCTTCCTCACTCAGCCCCCGACCCCATCGAGGTACCGGTGGAACGATCACCTATTTCTGCTCAAAACCTTCTAAGTGTTCGGTATGGCGCTTTCTTAGAAACATCATCATTCCTTTAACCACAGAGTGCTACAGCTGTTTTACTGAACAGCTGGCTGGTAGCAAATCCTTACAGGAGTGCCGTTAGAGGAGAATAATCAACAATGAGACGGTGCGATGCGGTCTGACACAAAGCAGAATTACTGTTACATCCCTGAAGTTGACGATTCTCCGACATCATCGCATCCTGGAGCGTTATATTGCAGACAGTTATTTATTTAATGATAAATATGGACACTGTATGGCTAAAACTAGTTGAAGCAGCTCTCTTGAAGCCAGGTTTCTTCCTCAGAACATAGTTTAGCGTCGAGACTCAAATAAAGATCTATGGCCCCGAGTTTATAGGCAGAAATAGATATCAAGTTACACATGATGATATACAGTAGTTCTAATTTGATTTGTATATTCAGCTGTAATTAATACAGGCTTTTTCTACTAATCTTCATTAATTAATGACATTACTAACCAAAGAACATTTTTCATCATGCTGCTTGCATGGCGCTTAATTGCAGAATGCTCAGTAAGCTTCATTTCCTCGGTATCCACATTAGCAACACTAAAGAAGCAAACATTTCACGCTAAATGTGTCTTGGCTGACTATATATAGCGACAGTTGTAATTTTTGTCCAAACAGTAGAAAATGATGCAAATGTTTTGAAGCTGTACTTTCCTTCTTTTTTAAAAAAAAAAATAAAATCAGAGTGTAGCCATTCAGACTCCACTGCAACCCAAGATGTCCAACATGAAGCATTACTCCATCACACACTACCACATCCCGGAGACAGCAGTGGACAGAGAAACAGATACGGTGCAGGTACAGAGCACGCACGCGCTTGTGTTTCTATAGTTGTGATGATGAATTGATTTTAAAAAAATCTTTCTCTGATGCGTTTTATTCCCCGCGTGGTTGATGGTTGATCTTCCTGCAGCCTGACGCTCAGGAGGCAGCAGCGTTGGAGGCTCGGCGCTTGGAGGAGCTGGAGAAAGAAGAAGCCCGTGATAGAGAGGAGCAACTGGAGAGGGCGCGGCTTAGAGGAGACCATGCTCTTCGTAAGGAAAAAGGCATACAGGTGACCTAAAGAAGCGTATCCCTCTTTAAACAGACACAGATTCATATCAAATCTTCCGATTTGTGATGTTCATCTTATTCTAATTGAAACGTGTGTGTTGGGAAGAGCAATGCGAGGTTGCTGTGCGAGCTGGAGAGGCTGCAGCAGGCTGAGCTGCAGCGGCGCAGGCACATGGTGAACAGCATGCCGGCGCACATCTTCCAACCGCTCTACAGACACGGTGATCTGAGAGCCGAGCAGCAGAGAGACCTGGAAATTGCCTTTCAGGACTTGTGCACCGAAGATAATGGTAGTCTGTTGTTTCTCCAACTCATTTTTCCTAGATAGACAGATATGACAGACAAGACAGACATGACAGACAGACAAGACAGACATGAGAGACAGACATGACAGACAGATAGAGAGACAGACACAGATAGATAGACAGACATGTCAGATGGACATGAGAGACAGACATGACAGATAGATAGACAGGCATAACGGACAGACAGACATGAGAGACAGACATGAGAGACAGACATGAGAGACAGACAGACATGACAGACAGACATGACAGACAGACAGATAGATAGACAGACATGACAGACATGATAGACAGACAGACATGACAGATAGACAGACAGACATGACAGATAGACATGAGAGACAGACATGATGGATAGACAGACATGAAAGACAGATAGACAGACATGACAGACAGCAAGGATGTAATTGGGAAGGACTACATGTCCCTAATTTTCCATTTCCGCTAGATAGCAGCGTTATAATCTATCGTAAAACATTTGACTCTCGCACTCGAGCGTAACAATGTAAACTGAGACAGGAAATAATGTAAGGGCACTCCCTGTATCATGATGCATATCGTATCACCAGATGCTTGCTAATACACATGTTGAGCATAGGTAGCTGTTACTATAGAAACGATAACGTATTAGAACAAGCATGGTAATATAAATGCATGTTATAGAAAATTAATCGGCGTCTACAGTCTGCGGTAATATTGAATATCTTGAATGCATCGGTATTTGTGTGAGGTGTTGAGGTATGTACATATAGCACAAGTTGCTTGCTCAGACAAGCTGTATAGACAAAGTGTAGATAATAAATAATAAAAGAAAATCTCTGGTCTTTTCCAGAGATCAGAGATGACTTGGTACTTCAGTTGGCGCCTCTTCCTCCTCCTGTTCCGTCCGCCAAAACTGACAGTAGACCTGAATGCGACCTGGACCTGGACGTGACCCTTGAACCCAAGGAGACTGCACGCGAGGAGGAAGAGGAAGACGCAGCAGACGAGCCTGTTGCTTCTCAAAGCCAGTCTACTGGAGGATGTGAGGAGATAAATTTCATTTTTTTCCCCCTTTCATTTATGCGCAACAAATTGTTGAAATAAATTAGTCTCTGTTGCACCTTTCTGTGGCGAATGTTTTTAGGGTCCTCGGTGCCTGCAGAGAGTATGGGTAGGACGGCTCTGAGGAGGCTGCTGGACCGCATCAGGACTCAGAGGGATCAGTGGGGCGGGAGGGAGCCTGCAGAAGGGCTGGGAAGGGTCAGAGTGGAGAACACCAGCAATGAACAAGGATCACCGAGCAATCTGGAATGGCAGCAAGCTTCTAGCCTGGAAGAAGGCACAGTTGAGACGTCGGAAAATAGTAAGCCTGCCTGCTTTATGTATTAACATTTAAGCTGTTAAGGAATCTAGCTTGCTATTTTTATTTTTTTCCTTTTCTCAGATTCCAAGGTGAGCGAAGACTCCATTGTGGCTGGACCCGTGCTGCAGCCAGGCGAGCTGAACACAGAAATGGACAGGAGAATGAGGGTCAGGTGGAAAGTGTGTGGCTTTGCTTGTAGCTGGATATGAGACTATTGAGCAGTGCATTACATTGTTTTCTCTTGTGCAGGAGGACGTGCTGAAGAGGCAGCAACAGGAACAGTTTGCCCTGCTACAGGAGCTGGAGGAGAAACGGCAGAGTCTGGAGCTTCAGCTGGAGGAGGCACAACTGTGTAGACAGAGGATACAGGATGCTTTACAAGTGCCTTCTGGGATGAGTAGTTTACAGGAAATGCCACCGCCGCCACCACAGGAAATGGTTTCTGAACCTTCAACCCTTTCTGAGGTGGGTTTTTAGCCTGGGGTTTAAGGATGTTTGATGAAACTGAAACGGCTTTCACTGTATTGGTCGTACTGTTAACACGTTTATTAATGTGTTGTCTGAGTGGAAATCTTTGGCTTCGTTTCTGACCAGGTGAAGGTTTCGGCCCCTCTGTCGGACACCATGCACATAAAGAGACTCCAGCATTACCAGCAAAGACTCCTGAAGCAGAACCGGTTAGTGTGCCGTGATGTGTACGTGATGGAGAGCACAGCTCCTCTCTCTTACGTTCTCTCTCAGCATGACAATTTTTCCAGTCCTGTTGATCTTTATCAAAGAACTGTCATTTGTCATGGTACAAACATGTCTAGTACTTCGGTGTGACTCGCAGCACAGCAGGAGAATTCCTACATGATCGAAGAAGGAAGAGACGTAAAGCAGCAGAAACACTGCATGGTTCAATAAGAGCACTTTTTAATGGATTAGTCATCATTTTCATGTCTTTAAAGCTTTTAAAGGTAGCACCAAGGGAGAAACAAGTCAGTGCTCTCTGGAATAAATAATAATGTATATAAGATACAGTATAGATTTGTCTGGTGTGTGTTTGTGTTCTGGTTTTGATGGATGCGTTAAACGCTGTGTGTTTTAGACTCCATAAGAAGACTATTGAGGACGCTTGTCAGAGTCTTGAGGAATACAAGCAAATGTTAAAGATGCGCTATGCTCCTGTTACCATGACAGCAGCACAAACACCACCACCTCCTTCAGCAAATCAGGAAACCATTTGTTCTCTTCCTGCTTTGCCTCACTGGACACTCTCGACTGCCATCACAGACCATTTAAACACTGACACTGGATCTCCCATCACTCCTGAGACATCAGTGGTGAATCAGAAGCAAAGCCAGAACAACACTGTACTCGCAGACCCTACCCTGCTCATTCAGCCTCCTCTACCTAGCCCCAGCCCCTCCCTAACCACACACCCAGATACCCATGTAATGGCTCAACCTCCCTCCGCACCCATCAGTATCTCTCACTCGGGGCATGAATATGGCTTGCCTTTGATTCCACTCCCAGCAGCCAGCTCCTTATTAGACAAGAGACATTCAGACGGAACCTCGGATCCTAACGACGTTCCTCTGCTCCCCCCTGCTGTGTTTCTGGAATATCTGCGAAGCAGGCGTTCTCAGGTACCGCCCACACATCTCGCTCCGAACTCTCAGCAGGTCTCAAAAGATCCTGGTGCCGTGTTGCAGGAAGAGGTTGAAAACGGTGACCCATGTTGGGGCTCAGAAATGGAGACAAATCAGCAGGGCAGAGATCGGATACGACAACAAAGAGATGCCTTGAATGCGTTACTCAGAGCGCAGCATGCGAAGGTAACTAGGATTGGGGGAAAAAACAAGGAAAAATGTGATGCATCTTGTGTTAAATGGTACTATGTGGCTAAAATAATATTTCTGCTTTTGTGTCAGGAGCAGTCAGTCTCACTGGGAATGTGTGACGGTGGCGTGATGGCTTATGAGAGGAGTAATCAACCCCTCTTGGTGTCTACAACACACAGTCAGAGCCACGCCCACAACCAACCTGAGTTGGAGTCCAGTGGTGAGATACTATATTTATTTAACCCCTTGTTTTTAGTTTTCAGTATTTACGCAATGAAATAATGGTTGACGAGTGATGTCTATCATTAAACAGTTGTTATTAATTAGTTTTGCACTGAACAGCTTTCTCTGTCTCATTCATGGTCCTATATAGCGTAGCACAGGCCTCTGAGTACCCACTGTCCTACACATTTTGTGCAGAGATTGTCCTTCTCCAACATCCAACTTAGGAAGGGCTGATAATTAGCTGATCAATTGATTATTGTCCTAGCATTTGATTGTTTTATCGCTGTTTGTTGTTCTATAAGGAATTCTGATCCTGAATTTATTATTTGTCTAGCAAGTCCTGTATCTGCAGAACATTCGGTCTGTGAGTCAGCGAGTGGTGTACGCGCGAACCCCCCGGTCTCTTGCCCACCACGGACCCTCCAAATCCTCCTGCATGGCTTTGAGCAGCACAAACTCAGCACCATTGAGGAAGTGGACACTCCAATTAATGTTACCATGGATACAGGTACACACAAGCCCATTTAGGCAGTTTGTCAGTGCACCAGCCTGATCTGCCGTACATAACGCTTATTCATCTGTTTAACAGATTGTTGAAACCTCGTTCAATCAGATATTAAGTAATGAATTAAATGAGAGCCGGTTATCTCTGAAGAATAAGCACTGAAACATATGTCTCCATCTGGTTTATTTCAGCTGCCGAGGTGTGTACGGAGAGCTCGTCAGCAGAGTGCTCGGACTACACTGGCTCCTGCAGTCTCTCTTTGACTCCACCCACCGTGGGCTCAGGGAGCTGTCGGGGCACAGGCTCAGAGGTCACAAAATCGGAGGACGGCTCACGCAAACCCAGCAAACTGTCATGGAGAGATATGCTACAGCTGGAGTCAGCAGCTTCACATGCAGGTAAAGACACAGGCAGCTGAACTCGAGTGAGTTCACAGCTAATTAGTTGCAGGTGAACAATCATAGCAACCTTGTGGTGATTATTCAAGAAGACATGTTGCGCTGTGTATATATGTATGCTGAAGTGTCTGGAAGAAAGATGCATGTCATTGTGAATGGAGAAAGATGATGTCATATTACTTACCCGTCTGCTTTTTGTAATGTCTGACGTGCTAGGCTAATGGGATACTAGCTAGCTAGAACTAGTGCACCTGAAAATACTTCACACAAGTCACTCAGTTACTTTTATTAAGTGGGAGCAGAGTAATCAATGTGCTCATTAAAATGAATGTTATTAAATGTACTTACCCACATACTTATGAAGGGGCTGTTGCAAACGCTTTAACGAGGCCCGTAAGGGATATTCGCATTTGAAAAGCAATCTGGTATTTGATTTGGGAATTAAGTTTCAGAAATGATTGCATTTGGAAAATTGAGGTGGCAGAATGATAAATTATTTAGTTTATTTGAATAAAAATCTTCAGATTGACTGACTGACTAATAATCATGACTTTGACTATTTAAAAAAAAAAAAAAAAAAAAAGTAAGACTGAAAATAAATATGTTAATTATTACATTGCTATAAATCAGCATGTAAACAGGATTGTACAGCCGTGGCCAAAAGCTTTGAGAATGACATGTATATTAATTTTCACAGTCTGCTGCCTCAGTTTTTATGATGGCAAGGAGGGTGGTGCTTGAAATCATTGTTCTTCCTCTGTTAACCATGTGAGTGCACATGTGCAGTCATCATTGCTTTGCACAAAAAGGGCTTCACAGGCGAGGATATTGCTGCTAGTAAGATTGCACCTAAATCAACTATTCATCAAGGACATCAAGGAGAGAGGTTCAACTGTTGTGAAGAAGGCTTCAGGGCGCCCAAGAAAGTCCAGCAAGCGCCAGGACCGTCTCCTAAAGATGATTCAGCTGCGGGATCGGGGCACCACCAGTGCAGAGCTCGCTCAGGAATGGCAGCAGGCAGGTGTGAGTGCATCTGCACGCACAGAGTAGAAGATCTTTGGAGGATGGCCTGGTGTCAAGAAGGGCAGCAAAGAAGCCACTTCTCTCCAAGAAAACCATCAGGGACAGACTGATATTTTGCAAAGGTGCAGGGGTTGGACTGCTGAGGACCGGGGTAAAGCCATTTTATGTATATTGAATCCCATTTCCGATTGTTTGTGGCATCCGGAAAAAAGATGTCCAGAGAAGAAAAGGTGAGCGTCACCATCAGTCCTGTGTCATGCCAAGAGTAAAGCATCCTGAGACCATTCATGTGTGGGGTTGCAACTCCGCCAAGGGAGTGCGCTCACTCACAGTTTTGCCTAAGAGCATAGCCATGAATAAAGAATGGTATCTCCGAATGCAACATCTCCCAACCATCCAAGAACAGTTTGGTGAAAAACAATGCCTTTTCCAGCATGATGGAGCACTGTGCCATAAGGCAAAAGTGATAACTAAGCGGCTCGGGGAACAGAACATCGAAATTTTGGGTCCATGGCCAGAAAACTCCCCAGAGCTTAATCTCATTGAGAACTTGTGGTCAATCCTCAAATCCGCAAGTCAGGATTTGGCCCAGAAGTTGATTAACAGTATGCCAGTGCGAATTGCAGAGGTCTTGGGGGGGGGCCAACATTTCAAATAATGCCTCTTTTCATAAACTTAATGGAATTGTCAATAAAAGCCTTTCCATACATCCATCCATTATCTATAGCGCTTTATCCATCTGGGTCGCGGGGAGCCAATCCCAGCATCCTCGGGCGAGAGGCGGGGTACACCCTGGGCGGGTCGCCAGTCCACCACAGGGCCAACACAGACAAACAGCCACACACG
>JAQQZX010119212.1:0-10318 GCA_030068355.1 Notoglanidium maculatum | reverse complement strand
GAGTAAAGCAGAATTATTGGGTTCCAGGTTGCAGGAGTGGAATCTGTTGGCTTCGGATGCTAGGGTCTCTATGTTCCCATGACCGTCAAAGTCATCTTGTATCATTCTTTTTTATGAAAGGCGATCTTGTGGCTTGCAACAACGTCAATAGACTGATGGCTGCACTCAACATCGACTATGACCCAAGCAAATGGAGACTATTCTTTGATTCATCAAAAACGAGCCTTAAAGCTGTTTAACTGCATAACGGCAACGCCTTGCCTTCAATTCCAGTTGGCCATGCATTCCACATGAAAGAGACATATGAAAACATAAAACTTCTACTAAACAGCATAAACTATGATCAATGTCAGTGGCAGCTCTGTGGTGACCTGAAAGTTGTTGCCCTCCTACAAGGTATGCAGATGGGATACACAAAATACTGCTGTTTCTTGAGTGAATGGGATAGCAGGGGTTCTGCATTACAGTAAGAAAGACGGGCATCTGTCTATGTTCCAACTGAGCTTGATGCAGAGTTTCTTGATTATTTATCAGTCATGCTACTCATCAAAATCCTTTCCCCGTCCACTCTACTATATATATATATATATATATGTCTGTGTGTGTGTGTGTGTGTGAAGAGTTTGGTTCCAAAATGCTATAAATTCAAAATTGTTGAATTGAGAAAAAATTTATTTTCTTTCCCAAAAAACTGTTTGTATGAAAACTGTTATTTTCTCTTTCAAACTGTAATATATCATCATGACTTTGTAATAACATCAATAAAATCAAATCCATACTTTGATTTTAAACATTTATTAAACGAAGAAACTATTTTTTTGACCAAAGTGCAATTTTTTCATAACACGTTTTTCCCCAAAATGCTATAAATCCACTTCATTAATAAAAACTCATTTTCTGTATGAAATCAAGCAAAAACATAACAATAAATAACAAGGAAAGGTTATCTATACATATGACAAGCCCCAAACTTGGACAACATCACTTATATTGGACCACAGATTTCAAAATTTTAAAAGTACATTCATATATCCAAATTTTTAAAAGTACATTCTTATTAATGCTGTTAATAGAAACATTTCTGTGTGATTAAAAAACCCCAATATTTCTTTGCATAATATAACATTAAACAAGGGATGTTCAGCTATTTATCTGGTATGACAGTAGAGAGTCTCCAAGTTTTTTGCTTTACTGTGTGAACAAGCAATCGCAGGTATTTTCTTTCGTATTTTCTTTCGGATTTTCTTTAAGACTTCCCTATTGTGATTGTCTTTGGAGGGCTTCCTCTTCTTCCCCACCGACGAAACGACCACTGGCTCTTCAATACCATCAAAATTATTCATTTTCAAATATAAAAACTCAAAAGTCTGAATTTCATTTGCTTATGACTTTCATTGTATGTTGTCCCAGCTTGAATCTTGGACCCAGCTACTATGTGCTGGACAGTCTCAGGGACATTTTTGCACAGCCTGCACCTTGGGTCCTGTCTACCATGGTAGACCCCCCTAACTCTACAGATCTGGTGCTTAGGGCCTGTTCTTGTGCTTCCATGATCAGAGCCTCTGTGCTGTCCTTCAGGCCTGCTTTTTTTAGCAACTGGTAGGATTTCCTGATGTCAGCCACTTCCCCTATTTGCCGGTGGTGCATTCCATGGAAAGGCTTTCTCTTCCTCCTCACCATCCTCTGTCTTCTGCTGCCTGAGACACTCTTTCCTCAGTTCATCCTCGGCCATCTTCTTGATGTTTTCATGGATGTTCCTTGTTTCATTCTTGATAGTAGCTCTGGATACTCACTAATCCTCTTCCCCCTTCTGTTTGTTGTTTGTAGAGTCTCTGGACTTCAGATGGAACCCTCTGTGCATTGTGAGGAGTTTCCGTGTCTTGACATAAGTGGCATCTGTTTCCTCATGTGGCCAGCTCACTTTTCCAACTGGATATTTGGTTTGTAGGGGTACATGTTGTTTGCTTGGATTATTCCTACTGGCTTCTGAGCACCTGTCTGACCCTCCAGAGAAATTGGCTGTGGCTGATCTCCTTGTAACCTCATCCTAATATCTCTCCTGTATATCTGCTATTTTGGCTTTCATCCATGTATAGGAGGTGGCTGATGGTTACTCCACTTCTGAACCTGTATCCATATCCACTCTTTGTGATGATGTGGGGTTCAGGCCTAAGGCAGAACAGCAGTAGGGACAATGCATCACATTGGTATATACCACACTTTATGGTGACTTGTATGATGGCCTTGGAATTAACTTCCAGTCTTGTCTTCCAGAGCTGCATTGAGTTCTTGATGAGGCCTTGTGAGCCTTGTATAGTGCCAAGCATTCGAGTATCCATGTTTAGGGCATTGAATCATAAGCCTTCTTGTAGTCAATCCAGGCTGTGCTCAGGCTGGTCTGGCAACTTGGTTTTTTTAGTCTTGGTTGATTGATCTTTCAACCAGTGCTTTGACCCTCTGGTGTTGGTTCCAATTCCTTTCTACTCATATCCTGACTGATGTACCTGCCTAGCTTATCTGCTATGATGCCTGAGAGGAGCTTCCATGTTGTGGACATTTTAAATATATATTATATATAAACATAATACACTGCCTGTCCAAAAAAAGTTCACCACCTGGATTGAACAAAGCAAATAGGTAAGAGCTTCCCATTGGATAATTACTGCATGGATGATTATGTTTCAGCTGGCAACAAGTTATTTAACCCTAACTGATGCAGTGAGTAGCTTCTTATTTTTAAACAACCATGTCTGAAGACACAGCCCATTGTTGTGGAAAAGCTGTTAATATGTTTCAGAAGGGTCAAATTATTGGCTTGCATCAATTAAAGAAACATCTTATGAGATTGCTGAAACTACTAAAATTGGGTTAAGAACTGTCCAACACATTATTAAAAACTGGAAGGATAGTTGGGAACCATCATCTTCACGGAAGAAATGTGATCAGAAAATGATCGTGATCGTTGGTCACTGAAACGTTTGGTGAAATCAAATAGAAAGAAATCAACAGCTGAACTCACGGCTATGTTCAACAGTGACAGTAAGAGAATTTCCACATGCAAAATGCGAAGGTAACTCAAGAGTTTGGAACTAAACAGCTGTGTAGCCTTAAGAAAACCACTGCTCAGTGAGGCTAATTGGAAAAAAGGCTTCAATTTGCTGGGGAGCATAAGGATTGGACTTTGGAGAAATGGAAGAGGGTCATGTGGTCTGATGAGTCCAGATTTACCCTGTTCCAGAGTGATGGGTGCATCAGGGTAAGAAGAGAGGCACATGAAGTGATGCAGACATCATGCCTAGTAGCTACCGTACAAGCCTGTGGGGACAGTGCTATGATCTGGGGTTGCTACCTGAATATAATGAATGACCAGATTATTCCATCAGTGAATTTCTTCTTCCCTGATGGCACAGGAATATTCCAAGATGACAATGACAGGATTCATCAGGCTCAAATTGTGAAAGAGTGGTTCAGAGAGCATGAGACATCATTTTCACACATGGATGGATTGGCCAACACAGAGTCCAGACCTTAACCTCATTGAGAATATTTGGGATGTGCTGGAGAAGAATTTGTGCAGCGGTCCAACTGCCCAATCATATCTACAAGATCTTGGCAAAAAATGTATGCATCTCTGGATGAAAATAAATGTTGTGAAATTGCAAAAGCTCATCGAAATGATGCCACAGCAAATGCGTGCTGTAATCAAAGCTAAAGGCGGTCCAATTAAATATTAGAGTGTGTGACTTATTTTTGGACAGGCAGTGTACATATATTGGAACATTGGAACAACACAAAATAGCACAGAAAAAAGTCAAATCTGATATCATTCCACACAGAATGCCAGAAAGGGACTGGACCACATTTTTGACACCTTTTCGAAATCATAAGAAATAATTGGATTTCAATCATGTGATGCTCCTTTAATTTGTAATTAAAGTCACCTATGGCAAGTATCAAGTGTTGGAAATATGGAAATCACTTGCAATCAGTTTAAATGGAGAAACCCTGACTCAGTCTTTGTATCTGTGTGTACCAGACTGAACATGGAGAACAAAGAAAAGAGCAAAGAATTTTCCTGAAGATTTGAGAACTAAAATTGTGGAAAAGCATGGACAATCCTAAAGCTACCAGTCAATTTCCAGAGATCTTAAAGTTCCTGTGCTCACCGTGTGCAATATCATTAAGAAATTTACAACCCATGGTACTGTACCTAACCTTCCTGGCTATGGATGGAAGAGAAAAATTGATGGAAGATAACTACAAAGGATTGTTTGAATGGAGGATAATGAACCTCAGTCAACTTCCAAAAAAAATCAAGTTGATCTGCATAGATGGGATACAATAGTGTCAGCTGGCACTATCTGTTGCCATCTGAGTGAAATTGGGTGCCATGGTAGGAGACAGTGGAGAACCCCATTGCTGACACAAAGACATAAAAAAGCAAGACTGGAGTTTGCCAAAACATACCTGAGGAAGCCAACATCTTCTGGGAGAACATATGTGGACAGATGAGACCAAAATACAGCTTTTTGGTAAAGCCCCTCATTGTACCATTTACAGACAATGAAATGAGGCCTTCAAGGGAAAGAATGGTCTCTGTGTCAAGTCAAACATGGTGGAGGTTCACAGATATTTTTAGGATTGCTTTGCTGCTTCTGGCACTGGATGCCTTGACTATGTGGCATGAAATCTGTAGACTATCAAAGAATTTTGGAGTGCAATGTAGGACCCCCTGACAGAAAGCTGGGTCTCCATCAAACGTCATGGGTCTTCCAGTAGGACAATGACCCAAGGCATACTTCAAAAAGCACCCAGAAATGTTTTATAAGACAGAGCACTGGAGAGTTCTGAAGTGGCCAGCAATGAGCCTAGATCTATATCCCATAGAGCAGCTGTGAAGAGATCTCAAAATAGAAGTTGGGAAAAGGCACCCTTCAAATCTGAGAGACCTGGAGCAGTTGGCAAAAGAAGAGTGGTTCAAAATTCCTGTAGATAGGTATAAGAAACTCTTTCATGTTTACAGAAGCTATTGATTTCAGTTATTGTTTCCAAAGAGTGTGCTATCAAATATTAGGTTGAGAGTGTGAATAATTTTGTTCTTTCTGGAATGATATCAGATTTGACTTTTTTCTCTGCTTTTTTGTTTTGTTCTAATGCGAACAAAAGAAATAAACATGTGAATACCAAAGCATTTGTACTTGCAATAATTTTCTAGGAGGAGTGGTGCATTTTCTGAAAGGAGCACAGTGGTGTCAACATTTTTGGCCATGACTGTATGCAAAATGTATGCTGTATGTAATCAACAGTGAATATTTGAAGCTTGAGACAAAATATGTTTCATATTTTAGATTATTCAAAGTAGCCATAGTTTACCTTGATGACTGCTGTGCACACTATTATCATTATCCATTAAGCTTCATGAGGTGGTTGAAAATGCTTTTCAATTAAAAGGTGTGCCATGCTAGAAGCTAATTAGTGGAATGTCTTGTCTTCTTAATGCATTTGAGACCATTGGTTGTGTTGCATTGTGGTAGGTTTAGTATATATGTGGTGAATATCATGCCAAATCCTGTGATTGGTTATTTTTTCTATTCCCTTCTTTTTTATTATTAAAATCATGATATTTTCACAAAACATTAGCCTGGTTACTGTGATATGCGATCATTTGTCCTTATAAAAACAAGTTTAACATTCAAATAAGCTATGATCATCCCTGGGTTAAGTAAGGAAAGGACATATCTGTGAGTTGTTGAATCAAGCTATCAGCATCAGCAATCGTTACCTGTTAAGACAAAAGTCAGTAGATTTGTAACACCAGCTTTTGTTTTTTGGCATTTCAAAGTAGAGCTGCCAGAAATCACCAGAAACACTGCCAGAAATCACATGATTGGCAAGCTCTCAACTGTCTAGCCAAATCTCTGAGAAGTGGGTGTTGGAACCTCACAGACTGCTTCACATTGTCCATGCACAAAAGTTTAAAAATAAAGATTAACCTTCACAAAACTCAAGTTTCATTGATTCAGTGCTTTTGTTCCCCAACATATAGACACTAGTTGAGGTCACAATTTACTATATTTCAAACCTGGAAAACAATATTATACAACAAAAGAATAGTGACAAATTTGAAACTCTGGCAAAACACTGTAAAATGAGTGCTATAGTTGTGAAGAAGGAAAACTTAAATCTGAAATAATGTATGCAGACATTTGATTTTTTTTTCTGCGTATAAAAACATTATGGAAGCCTTCAAAAATTATTTAAATCTTGCAAAACCTTTGTAATAAATTTCAGATTTTCAAACACTGTGTTTCAACTGTTCAAAACTTTTTTTTTCCAGTTAGTTCAAAACACCATTTATAAGGTTTTAATTTAAACCTAGAAAACAAAAATACACCAGGAGGTGACAGTGACCGTGACAAATTTGAAAGTCTATAAAGGTGTTGGTGAAATACTGTATAAAGAGTGCTGCAGCTGTGAAGAAGGAAAACTCAAATACAAGATAATGTTTGCAAAGATTTCAGGTTTTTTTTACAAAACTGATTATGCTGACTATGCTGCCTTAAAAAATGTTTCAAACTTGCAAATCTCCCTTTTTTAATTAGATTTCAAGCTTTCAAACACTCTTTTCTTTTTTATACATTAAATAGCTCTGTTCAACAACTGTCCATTTTAAGTCAAGTACCGCTCAACTAAGTAAAGAGAACAATAGTCCATCGTTAATTTAAGACATGAAGTGTCTAAGCAATAAAAAGGAAAAAAAATCCATTGAGTTAGAATGTATATATATATACACACTTCATGTTTTGTAATAAGTACTGATGACACTCTGCATGTGATAATCACGCATATTCTTCACATGCCTGGAATATGGGGATGGGTGGTTAGACAAAAGCCCTTTCTAATGAAAAACATGCAAGTCCAACTAAATGACCTAAAACCATAGGGCAATATGTGTTGTAGTCTGATGAAACTAAGTCCAAAAGATAAAATAATTCCATAATTCCAAAAGATATGTTTGGTGCAAAAAAAGCACATCACCAAAAGTACAACATACCCTTGGTAAAGCATGGTGGTGACAGCATCATGCTTTAGGGCTGCTTTTCTTCAGCTAGAACTTGGTTTTTTATAAATATGGAGGAAATCATGCAAAGCTACAAATACCAGTCAATTTTAGTGTAATATGTCAAGACATCTGCTAACAAGCTGAAGATGAAAATAATTTCACCTTTTAGCATGAGAGTGAACCAAAGCATAGATCTAAATCAACAAAACACTGGCTTATCTAAAAGAAGATAAAAGTTTTTGAATGACCTAGCCAAAGCCCAGACCTGAATCCAAAAATTGTGCGGGGTGACCTGAAGTGAGCTGTGCACAGCTCTAGAATGTTTTTGTGAGAAAGAATGTGAAAATATTGCAAAGTCAAGATGCACCACACTGATAGACCCTTAAGGGGTGTACATACTGGAAGATCTGTGGCGATGTGGTGACAAGCAACCATATAATGTCAATGAAATATGGTGACCTGGAGCAATAACAGACAAAATAACTCCTGGAGGTGCAAAGTGCACCAAAGTGCAGAGGAGGTAACCTCCTCTTAACTTTGAGATGATGTAAATGAGGTGATTGCCAAAGGGAGTGAAAGGATACCATTTATTGACACATGATGCCAACATTGATCCCCAAAATGTTAACTGTAAGAAGACAAGATCCATGACTTTGGTTCCTATGTCAAAATGGAGGAGTAGCCCATCCTTGCCATTATTCTCCAACTACCCCACATTATATAACTGTCCTGATTGTTTATAGTGCCAAGACTTTTGAATTGTTATTTTGGTGAAATGTTTAGTCAGTTTTTTTTCATTATAAATAATTATCTGTTTTTGTTTATACGAATAATCTTGCATTTAATTCATCTAGAATTTAATTAATTAATTTAATTTAATTAGTTAAAGTAATCTTGAATTTAATTAATTAGTTAATAGGACAAGATAAATAAAATCCCTACAAAATACATTTATGGTCTTGTAGAAAACCAGCCTGCTACTGTTTGTTTCACTCACAAACATCTGTGGGTTGGAAATATTCAAAAGGGATATCGAGGCAACCAGAGCCTGGAATGTCCAGACGATTAGCAAATTGCTTACAACCAACTTTCAGCAACAAAGCAATACGTAAAGGGTGAATGACTTCCTGCATGTATGCCCCTTTACTTAAAAAGACTAAGTGGTGTAATAAAATCAAAAGGTGCTTCAACAAAATATTAGATTAGGGGAGTGCACACTTAGGCAACTAGGGCTACATTCACAATGCCATGCTGGAGTGACTCAAATCTGATTTTTTGCCTTAACACAGATCTGATCTTTTCAGGGCTGTATGAACAAATCTGAAATGGACGCAAATGGACTCAAATGGATGCAAATCTGATCTTTTCTAATCAGATTTGAGTCACTTTCATATGTGGTCCTAAATCCGAAATGTATCCGATTTGCGGCCATGTGACCTGAATGAGATGCTTAGGTTGGAATTCAAGCAGCTTTGTGGCTGTGTTCACACTGCCATGCTAAAGTGACTTAAATCTGATTTTTTTGCCTTACGGCCATGCGACCTTAATGAGAACGCTCGGATCAGAATTCATGCTATTTTTTGCCTGTATGCTTGCCCTGTGTGCTGATAGTGTCATAATCAGCCAGCACGGTGTTCTTTCGATTTGTGCCACCTATCGAGATATGCTATAGCGGTTGCATGTTAGATTTAAAGTTATGGTTTTAGGGTTAAGTTTAAACTTTAAGTGTTAGGGTTGAGCTTCAAGTTTGGTTAAAGGCTGCGGCTAAAATCAAGTTTATTCTCCGCTATCGGCAGCATTTATTCACGCTACGGTAGCATTTTTGCCAAGCTAACACAAATCATCAGGACACTGGCAGCACAGAAAAATAATATTGGAGCAGAGCTACAACTGATGAGCTGTTTACCGTCTTCCAGAGAAAAATGCGATGCATACATTAGCTACTAGCACATCCTTTTTGTCGGTTTTAATACCATGAGTCTCACAAATATGTTTTGTTGTTGGTGACACAGGACTCTTACAAAATCATATCACTGTGCGCATGTGTGCCATTTTGGAGTACAGGTGCATTTTCTGAGAACCGTCGCAATAGGAAAAAATTGGAATGAGCAATGAGACTTGCGTTGTGAATGTAGCCTAGGTTATAAGTTTTTAATTTCCATTTTTTCCCTAAAAATGTTTCTGATAATTTTTTACTTTATTTGTATACTTTGCAATTTCACAATAATGGTGGAATAACTTCTGACATGATTTATCTATATCTATATACTGGTAGTGTAAAGGCAAGAACTTCTGCCTTGTACAGAAGGGGCACTAATGAGGCAAAGTATATACTGTAAACGAATCCAACATTCATCTCTTCTAGATTTTGCAGGACATGACAATACATTTTTTGTGCCTTTCATAAAAGTTACCAGGACATTGGAATGCTCATCTGATCTATGTTTAACATTGCCCACATACTAATCATAGTTATAGGTAACATATACAGGCAACATATTTTGATATTTTAACATATCTATTGACAAAAAGTCAGGACACAAATTCAATTCAATTAGAAAGTATATTATAATAATTTTCAAACTGTAACTTTTGATTGTCATGAAATTACTCAACTACTTACACATAGTAATTAGGATGTTGAATTTTAGATTAATTTAATTTTTTTAAAGCTATCGTAATGTAATGAGGCCTGCTTCAGGTCAATTTTTTTTCAGGCACTGGTCACAAATTATATCATTTATAATGTGTTTTGTGGATTGAATTTAATGAAAAGAATTTATTTAGAATTATTTTATATATTTAAAATATTAAACACCGTAACCAGTGTAAAGAGCAGTGTAAAGTCTCTGTTATGAAATGATGGACATACAAAAGTAGCAATGAAGGATACAGGAGAAAGCAAAAGGTCTCAACTATTAAGCTTATACGACTATGCTTGATGAGGCATTTCATATAATTTGGGCTGAGGGTTTAACACTTTTCAAGTCATGATGGGATACAGACTTTTTATGAAGCCATGGACAAACAAGAGTCAACAAAGGTCAACATAGGCCTACATGATCAACAATGGTGTACATACATGATCAAATGATTATGGATTTGCCAATCACCCACCAGCTGTCAGCAGCAACCCTACTCCACAATGTGTTTTAAGTTTATATTTACAATTAAAAGTTTCCAAGATGGCGGCGCGGCAGTAGCACGCAGCGGCCACTCCGGATCCGAAATGGTGCTTTTTTTGTGCTATTTGTT
>JAQQZX010119173.1:0-10319 GCA_030068355.1 Notoglanidium maculatum | reverse complement strand
AGGCACCCTGGGTGACCCGGGGATCAAACCCAGGACCTTCTTGCTGTGAGGCGACAGTGCTAACCACCACACCACTGTGCCGCCTTGGGATCTCATACAAGTAATAAGTAAGACAACTTACTCCACTCTCTCCACTCTGACCACTGTGATCTCCCAGTCTCACGAACCTAAACAGTTAATCTTCTTCAGAAATCATCTGTGGCATCACGAAGGCATCAATTCCACTGGCAGCTGTACATGCCTATACTGCCATAATTCACTGCTGGTTAGGAGCATGGCCATATACTTTTTACTGCGCCTATGAAACAGGAGTAATATGTATTTATGGAAAAAAAAAAGGCTGGGTTTCAGAGCTGAAGCAAAATAATTTGTCACCATGCAGTTCATTACTCATAGAATGCACTGTACATCAACTGCAATTCGTACTCTCTGTCCAGTAGAGGGTGTTGGCACTCCATCTGGTTTAATACAATGCTCTTATTTAAAGCAGAAATTGGGATTTATTTGTAACCTAGGTGCTGTAATCAGAACACATTCTGACATTTTGGTTTATAGTTAGATCATGCTGCTCTTAATTAGCTTGTACATTATGTGTTTGCGTATGAAAGGGTTAAGCACAAAGAAGAATGTAGCAGTTAATGCAGTAAAGGACTACAGTGGAAACCTGTGGGAGGGCAGCAGTGTTCCTGCCGGAGGGACACTTTCTATCAGGGGCAACCAAGGTAAGAGACACATCTCCCCCCCGCCCCTTTTTTTTTTTGTGTGTATGTGTGGCACTTAATGTCCGTGTAGCTATCACTTGGCATACCTTGATATTAATAGATAACATTAGGTAACATGCATGGTAAAATGAAAGCCTCCAACATTGTAATTGGTCAGTTTTTGGTCTGTCACTTTTTTTGCAATATGAAGTCTAGAAACCTTGGTAACCTTTTTCGTGTGGCAAATGTGAAACGTGTTACAGGTACACGTACAGGTGGATACATGCCCTCTGTTTGTAAGAAAGAGATCGGTGCAGGTGGCCAAAGAGTGCATCTTGCTCCAGTTGATTCAACACTAACAAGTGAGTTACAGAACTGGGTATTTCTTATTTGCTTAGGTGAATGTTATCACATACTTCTTCCAGTTAAGTAAGGAATAAAACATGAAGGGGCATGCTGTTATAGGGAAGAAATCACTCATGGGGTCGGAGAAAAGTGTAATTTATACAGTGTGTGTGTGGGGTTTAATTCTAACTAACCAGCTTTTCTTAGTCACCGTATTGGAGGGTTTAAAAAGAGTATATAAATATATACACTACATGGACAAAAGTATTGGAACGCCTGAACATTACACTAACAGGGACTTGAATGACATTGCATTCAAATTCATAGACTTTAATATGGAGTTGGTCCCCCCTTTGCAGCTATAACAGCTTCCAGTCTTGGAAGGCTTTCCACAAGATTTTGGAGTGTTTCTGTGGGAATTTGTGCCCATTCATTCTGTAGAGCATTTATGAGGTCAGGCACTGATGTTGGATGAGGAGGCCTGGCTCACAATCTCCATTCCAGTTCATCCCAAAGGTGTTCAATGGGGTTGAGCTCAGGGTTCTGTATAGGCCAGTCAAGTTCTTCCACACCAAACGCATACAACCATCTCTTTATGGACCTTGATTGTGCGCTGTAGCACAGTAATGCTGGAATAGAAAAGGGCCTTCCCCAAACTGTGACCACAAAGTTGGAAGCATAATGTTGTCCAAAATGGCTTGTTATGCTGAAGCATTAAGATTGCCCTTCACCGGAAGGAAGGGGCCGAGCCCAAACCCTGAAAAACAGCTCCATACCATTATCCCTCCGCCACTAAACTTCACAGTTGGTACAATGCAGTCAGGCAGGTAACGGTCTCCCAGCATCCGCCAAACCCAGACTCGCCCATCTGACTGCTAAACAGAGAAGCGTGATTCGTCACTCCATAGAACGTTTCCACAGTCCAGTGGCGGTGTGCTTTACACCACTCCATGCGGCGCTTAGCATTGGACTTGGTGATGTGAGGCTTGCATTGCATGGAATGTCTAGCAGGGGTGAAATTTCTCCAACTGTCTTATTACAACGGTGACCACCTATCACAGTACCACACTTGAGGTTACGGAGTTCTTCAGAACGACCCATTTTGTTTCACAAATGTTTGTAAATGGAGACTGCATGGCTAGGTGCTTGATTTTATACAGCTGTGGCTATGGGTCTGACTGAAACAGCTGAATTCAATAATTAAGTGTGTCCCAATACTTTTGTCCATATATATGAGTAGTAAGTGTTATTGTCTAATTGTTAATGCCTCAAAATGATAGAAAATGGCCATTAAGTCCCTCAAACTTTGTTTTTGTGACCAGTATATTGGTATTTTGAAATGTACTTGTTTTTATCGTGAAAACAGACAAATTTAAGGCCAAGATCTGATGGGAGTGTAAACTTTCAGCTTTAAATCAAGTAATTTAACAAAAATATCGCATTAACCATTTAGGAATTGCAGCCATTTGTTTTACACAGTCCCTCCATTTTCACAGGCTCAAAAGTAATGGGACACTTGACTCATGAGCAGTTTCCTTGTTAGTTCATGACATGTTAAGGAGATTAAAGTGTTGAATTTGCATTTGGACACTATTCATGGGAACTCTCAATATGCGGTCCAAAGAGGTGTTGATGTGAAGGAAGCCATCATTAGGCTGAAAAAAACCCAAAAAACAGACCTATCACAGAGATATCAGAAACACAAGGATTGGCCAAATCAACAATTTGGTTCATTCTTTAAAAGAAGAAATGCATTGGTGAGCTCGGCAACACCAAAAGACCTGGATGAACACGAAGGACAATTGTAGACCATGACTGATGATGATTCCTCAAGTGTGTTCTTTACTTAACTGGATGTACTTGAAGGAAAGAATTCTATGATCATCCACTTGATCATCCAAGAGGTGCTTTCATGAAAGTAAATACAGCAGGTTTACCTCAAGCCACTGTAAACCATGCAAACCACTGGTAATACTCAAGAACAGATAAGCCATATTAGAGTTTGCCAGAAAGCCTGCCCAGTTCTGGAGCAAGATTCTTTGGACAGATGAAACCAAGATTAACTTGTACCAGAATGATAGGAAGGGTATGGAGAAGGAAAGGAAGGGTTCTTGATCTAAAGCATCACCTGTCCAATATGGTGGACATGGACATGTGTGACTGCCAATGGAACTGGGTAACTGGTGTTTATTGATAATGTGACTGTTGACAGAAGGACGACTTCTGAAGTATTGTGATATTGTGGTATACTTTCTGCTCAGATTCAGTCAAATGCTGCAAAACTGAAATGGTTAAAAAATGGCTATAGTGCATAACCACTTAATGCAATATTTTTGTTAAACCCCTTTGAATTAAAACTGAAATTTTAATTCCTACACCTCAGTAACTTCTTGATGGCTTCATTTGAAATCCATTGCGGTGGTGTACAGAGGAAAAATTACAAAAACCGTCGCTGTCCAAATACTTATGGACCCAACTATGTTTTACTATCTGTAGTATGTGTAATTAGTGCAATTACACCCATGTATTTATTGTTTCTTTGTCCCCCTGGGGCATCTAGCTGTGTTTAATGGTGTTTCATATTAACTTGTCATTTCTTAGATTATGCAACATGGAAATCAAGCAGGTCAAACAGTCATGTGGGCATGTCATCCTACATGCCGTCTCCCACCAAGAGCACACCTGGCGTGCGAGCTCGACCTCCTCTGCAGCCCGTTCACGGCCGCACAGACTGGTCCGCCAAATACGGCCATCGCTAGGCCATTTTCAACAAGAGCACTGCTTTCTCTACCCTGTGATTTTAAATATGTACCTTCTTATACAGCAATAATCTTTTACATTCCTCTGTGTAAATTTTGTGTAAAGTTTTTATATTGATTTTGCAAAATATGCACAAGAATCTCAGTGGTGGTGTTGCTGTATCTGTTACAAAGTTCTGTTTTTTTCCTGCGTAA
This sequence comes from Notoglanidium maculatum, assembly GCA_030068355.1. Lineage (NCBI taxonomy): Eukaryota > Metazoa > Chordata > Actinopteri > Siluriformes > Auchenoglanididae > Notoglanidium > Notoglanidium maculatum. Next base: position 6,319 of record JAQQZX010119173.1, on the reverse strand, counting down.
TCTCTACTAAAAGTGTATGCATTAATATATGGTAGTGCAATTGGTAATATTAAAGCTCTTTATTTTACATTTTTGAGTTTGTGTTTGTAGATGTATTCTTTGTCAGTTCTTTCTCCTCAAAATGTTTCTTTCCTTTCTTTTTTCTTTTTTCTTTTAAAGCAAAAACTTGGTCTTTGCTCCCTAAAATGTTATGTATATTAGGCAATGTTAGTTAACAGTGCTAGTGATTGATTACTGACATGCTTGTTACCACCTTAAAATGATTCAATTTTGAATATAGTAATTAAAAAATTATTTTAAAAAAAGTAATGTGCCTATGTTCGCGTAAGTGTCCGCCAACATGCTTTCGGTAAGAAACACTGGAGGGTACGCTGTTACAGAAAATTAATTAATGAGTTACTCTGAAGTGAATTATTTTCCAATAACACAATGTCCCACAGTGTTTTATTCTTCTTATACCAGAGATTTGCCAATGATAATTTTTTTTTAAATTTTATTAATAAACAACACTTCATGCACTGACTGGAATGCTCACAAAACATGTCCACCTGTGGTACCAAATTGTGCAACAGTGATGTGTAGCTGGAGGCATAAGATGGCTGTTTCCTTCATCCTATCTAATAGTTCTGGTTATTAATCTTCATTAAACCTTTTATTCTGAAATTTTTCACAGATTTTGAAAGGAGTGCTAGAATGTTACAGGGTTCTAAAGGGTTAAACATAGTTATTTGCTCTAAAATACTGTCTTTACATGCATAAAAGTATTATTGCGAGTTTGATGTTTGGCACCTTCACATTCTGTTAAAACTCTTTCAATCAGCTCCACCCTTAGCCTGCAGACACATTCCTCAAAGCTTTACTGTAGAGTGCATCCTCTCTACCGTCATTCATCATGTCTCTACGAGTGCTTAAAAGATCTGAACCCCCTGATTATGTTGCACAAAATATATTTCATGGGGGGATGATGATGGGAAGGTCAATGGAGCGGCCTACATAATGATAGGAAGGTCAACGGAGCAGCCTACAGGTATTAGAAATCTCTCCACCATCTCTTCTGTCTTCACCCATATTAATCACCAGTGATGCTGATTTAATGTAAAAAAAAAAGTGTAAATGGATTCATGCAAATTTTTGAGAGTGAGAAACCCCTGTGATCCCCAATAAATCAATATATGAGTAGAAATACAGGAAGATGCAACATCTGATGGTGGTCACTTTGCAGAGGCTTTAGAGCTGTTGAAAGTGTTGATATGGTGATAAAAGTGATACAACTTGAGAAGCGAGTTAAAGGTAATGGTATCAACATCTTAGCCTAAGGGTTAGCATAGTGACAGCAACAAACACACACAGGGTGCTAAACATAACAAATAATTGCTAATTATTATGGTATTCAAGGATGCCTATACCACAGATGTAGAGTTCAGCTATGTGACACATTTATCAAGTTCATTCTGGTGAAAGCCATAATGGTTTAAATGACTGATTTATTTATATTTTGTGAGCAGGTATTAATAATCATGTGAACAGACAGGATTGGTTATCAATGTGTGTAGAAGCAAGCAGGATTTGTCCTTCTGGAGGCATAGGGTTTAAACGAACAGTCCTTGGGTGGCTAACACTGAGTAGGTAACACTGTCGACTCCCAACAAGAAGGTTCTGGGTTCAAAGCCGCTGGACAACGAGGGCCATTCTGTGTGGAGTTTGCATCTTCTCCCCATGGTTTCCTTCTGGTGTTCCGGTTTCCTCCCACAGCTCAAATACATGCAGATTAGGTCAACTGGCTACTCTAATTTGCATAAGGGTGTGAATGTGAGTGTGAATGGTTGTTCGTCTCTGTGTCAGTCTGTGATAGATTGGCGACCTGCCCAGGGTATACCCCACCTCTCACCTGAAGTCAGCTTCCCCGGCCGCTTAACAGATAAACGGTATAGATAATGGATAGATGGATGGACAGTCCTGTGCAGAGATCAATTTTAAGATGACTTGAATATTTGCTTCCTGCTGTCATCTATCAACTCTCACAGCAACTCACACTCAAGTAGAGGAAAGAGACATGCATTTGCATGGAACAACTGTAACCTTTAGGAATCTCTTAATCAAACAGTAATCCACATGGCATTAGAAAGATTTGAACTCAGTCACCACTACTTCTCACACAAGCTCAAGAGATACCTCCATTCTAGTAGGGTTCTTTCATGTGGGTATCCTTAAATTGATAGAATCATTGGAGGTAACTGGTTAAAACAAACCACCTGCCAGAACCCATGGATCTACAAAGGAGGAGGAGGAGACAGACTCAGGCAGAATGCAGTAAAACAGTTTATTATCACAAAGGAAGAGCAGCAGTACCAAAACAGTAGACTGGCTCGTATTCCAAAAAAACAGGCAAAGTTCAGTCAGTCGGCAAACGGAGCACCAAAGCCTAGGCAAAAAACACAGAAACCGGAAAAGCACAACAAAGTCACAAACCAGTAAAGCAAACACAGGAATATAAATAGCTTGGCAGTAGCAGACACAAAATGGGCAAACTATTGCTTTGCAAAGGTGCACTGACAAACATAGGTTATATACATGTGTGTCCACCCCAGACCAGCCTGATTCATTCTGCTACTTGTTCTGCCTGGAGCTTTTTCACTTGTGACTCACTTGTGACTGCTGTTTTGACTGTTGTCACACGGGTACCCTAAAGATTTGCACTTCCAAAAAACTATTTATGTCCAAGTCTCACACTTTCTTCAGTGTATCATCTCACTTGGATACTGTGGACTTGTACACAAGAGCTGCTTCTCTAATCATAAATACTTTGATGCTCAGATTGAACTTCCCTTCAACAAACTTAGCAATGTTTGCCTTTATAGTATACAACTGTAGAAGAGTAATAGTTTTTAATCCTACTGCCTGGTGTCATCCAAAAGAGGATGAGTTCCCTTTTAAATCTGGTTTATTCCTTTCATTTTCTTTTCCATGTTCACCTCTGGCTTGCCCAGCAGTGGTGATTAGTGATGTCTATTGGAAAATATGCTATGCATATGCAATTAAATTGAACTGAACCTGGCACCGGGGTAGGTAGCAATGCTACGTCACAGCTCCATGGTCCCCGGTTTGATCCTGAGATTGGGTTACTTATCTGAGTCAAGTTTCACATACTCTCTTTCCATGTTAATAAGGGTTTCCGCTGGGTATTATGGTTACCTCCTACTTTGAAAAAAAAAACATGCCAGTCAGTGGATTGGCTATGACAAATTGCCCCTAGGTATGAAGGTGTATGTGCATGGTGCTCTGCGATGGACTGGCATCCCATCCAGGGTGAATGTGCCCAGTGTTTCTGGGATTAGTATGTTTCCCAGTAAATCATAAAGGATGAATAAAAGTATGGCATAACCCTAAATACAAAGTTAACTTGATTAAAGGATAAAGATATGGTGCCTGTTGGCTACCTCAAAGAGGAAAGATACTTAGTTGATATATCATAAATGTTAGGTGAGTGCTGGTTGTATAGTTAAAATGATTTAATAGGTATAACCATTTGCTTATCAAACCCCAAAGCAAAAACAAAGCTATATACCAGCTATACAAGGTCCTTCTGGAGAAGCAAATAAAGAAGAGTAATCTCCAGATGGAACACATTAAAATCCAAATGAAGAAAATTATGTTAGATATGGAATTACTTAAGCAAGCACCAGTTGAAAGTGGGTGGGTACTTAAAGGTGAATGACCCAAACTATAATGACTTTTACTATGCTGATGTTTCAGGAGAGATGGAGAATCTGTAAAATGAGGTCTGTGATACATAACTGTTATCTTAAAATCCTTGTGGAGCGCATGTAATCTCCACGCAGAAAAGCCCCAGGCCAGCCAAGGTTCAAACCCAGAACTTTTTTGCTGTAAGGCAACAGTACTACCCATTACGCCATGCCACCACTCATGTTATTCATTACAGTAGAGTCACAGCAAAAATGTCCTCAGCAGCATAATACAATCCTGGCCCTAGTGTTAAGGATGAGAAGTTCAGTGCGCAACAATTCCTCATGAGGGGTGTCCACAAACTGGGTTTTGGGGAAGGCAGAGCATAGTAACCCTTTCTATTCACAGAGGGGTCTTTGGGCAAAAAAAGCAGTCTTGAGAACTGCTGGTCTAAAACAGTCCATCATTCTTCAGTTATGAAGTCTTAAGAAGTCTTGTAATGTGAAGACCACACTAATTGGGTCAATACCTGTTGTTGCATACAATATCAGTTATGTCTTAAGCGTCCACCTGTTGCCTGTTGTTTCCTCCAGTTCCTCCGGTGTACCCCATTTCCCAAAAATGTGCTTGTACATGGATTGGTGATTTTAAATTGCCCCTAGGTCTGAAGGAGTGTGTAAATGTTTGTACAAGGTACCCTGAAATAGACTGCCATGCCATCCAGCATGTATTCCTGCCTTGCACTCACAGTGTTGGTAAAATAGTCTCAAGATCCACTTCAACAAAAGAGTTGTTTTGTTAACTAAACTACCCATGGATGCTTTTGCACAAATATGTACACTGCACCCCAATAAATGTAAGATGGACAGTTATCTTTCCATTCAGACCTCAATGCAGAATTCCTCTTTATATAAGCTTATAAGTCTTGCTTGCTTATTTCTATGGCCCGTGGGTCTTGATTTAAGATCTAATATAGTCAGTATGGCTTTCTCCACCTTCAGCATGCTTAAAGTAGACTTTAGCCTGAGATCAGCTTACAATGTACTGTACTTAGTGGCCTTATTGTTTATTTTCTTTTTCGTTATTTTGCTAGTAGGCTGTTTTCACAGTGTAAAAGTAGATTTCAGGTTCTTTCATTTTGTTCTAAGAGGAGCACAAATTAACCTTCGAGTCAGTGTGCCTTTACTAAACAGCCCATACTGAGTGGAGAGACAATAAATAAAGGGGGAATGAAGAAAGGAAACAAATTGTTTCTGAAAAAATGAATAGTGATCACTATATTTCACACACTTGCACATTTGGGAATAGTGAACAGGACATCATAGATAATGTTATGAATTTACCAGAATAAACCTACAGCTCCACTGCTAATCACCTCTCTGGTATTTATTTATAATCTACTGTATTTTCTAAAGCAATTTTCCATGCTTACTTTTTTTAGGCATGCAGAATGCCATCTGATATCTGGTTCTAGGAACTTTTGGTTCTAAGAATGTTCAATCACAGGTTTTCTAGGTATTCTTTTCATAATGTCTCGAAATCTTCCTTTAATGTTGATGCAACATTTGCAGTTTATATGAACGGTATTTCCATAATGTCAGTTTTTGGCTAACAGGGAAAGTTGTGTGAGCCATTAAAAAATATTTTTACAACAAATATTACAATATTGTAGGGATGTTATATCTGTTATGTTACAGTCTAACCTTCTTAGAGCCTGTGAATACATGTTCTGCTAACGTTCTCTCTTAGCTTGGTTCATACCTAACCATTCATATCAGATGATTTACCATATATAATATTTAAACAGACATTTTCAAAGACTATAATAACAACGTATACACTGCCATTGTTATTTTAGTTTACCATTGTACCCAGTTATGTATAATTACCAAGATCATAATATATAAGCTAAAAGACCTTCTGAATCAAGCATTCCTGACATTTCAATTTTGATGTACCACATAAAACATGTTTCAGTGTTTTTACAATTGAATGTCTGTCCATGCCTGTTGGCAAATGCGTACCTTCTGGCACTATGTAGTTTCCTTAACTTACTTAACTTATACTTAAACACTCATTTTCCCTGTAAACCTCTGTATGAGCACTATTTATCATATTTATATTTAGTGGATTCCTCAGTTAAAGCGGTATGCCCTGAGCTGTGAAAAGGTAAACAGATATCCTACAGTATGGCACTTAAATATGGATTTGAAGTGGCACAGTTGCTCCTTTGTGGGAAACGTGGTTAGGTACTGTGGTGATTTAATGGTAGGGCTTAGGCTATCCACTAAATAATGTTAACAGCAAGGGTTTGACTTGCTTTCATCTGTGTTGGTTGCTTATATGTGAGAAAGTTAATCTTAAAAGAAAAGAAAGTTATTCCCATTTCTACTCCTTTCCATGGTGGAAAAAGACTCCAGGACTGTGAAAAATATTAAGCTCTTACAAGCACTGATGCCAGGCAAGTCTTGTAGAAAATGTAGTGGGTGCCCACAAGGTGCTGATATCTACAATTAAAATATTATATATAAAATGCATAAAATTTAGTAATATAAGTAATTCATCCATCCATCCATTATCTATACCGCTTTATCCGTCTGGGTCGCGGGGAAGCTGGAGCCAATCCCAGCATCTT
>JAQQZX010119152.1:0-10320 GCA_030068355.1 Notoglanidium maculatum | reverse complement strand
GAGAACATGGTTGTTGTTCAATAATAAAATTATTCCACAAAAATAAACCTTGCCTAATAATTCTGCACTCCCTGTAGAAACTCAGAATGAATATGAGTCATGCATGCTGGTGCTATATATACACACAGATATATATATATATATATATATATATATATGGTGCATTGTCTGTTAAATTGTGTAAAATGCTTTTATACTGGATAGTATCACTATTCCATCCTGCATTGCTTCTTGGGGAATATTCATGTTACTGTAGAACTGTACTCCTTATTAATGTCCAGTGTAGGTCTCTTCCAGTTTATCTTCAAATAAACCACAATGACTTTTTTGAGCTACCAGTGAATATTTCAGCACAGATCTACTACCTAGCTTAATTCTTTGCTTATTTCCACTCAGGTTTGCATTCACCAATGTATCAGATAATTGCACATGTAAACATTATGATATTTATAATACCCCACATCTGATTTGTACAGTATTATTATCATTATTTCACCAGCTCACCTGTAGAAGTATGAAAAATGCTTTTAAACAAATCAGCATCACTCCTCAACATTGTCCCGTACTCCTTCATGGAAATAGTCATGTGAGATTTCTCACGTTTACCTGAAATGCGATTAATGCCACCTGGTGGCAAAGATAACAGACTATACTTCTGTAGTAATGATATTCCTGTAAACTGTTCAGGGAACTAAATAAAGACAAAAAAAATGAATTAAATATAACTATAAATCCATGTGGTTCCACATTATTACCAATATCTTTTATGATGACACACTGCTTTACTTTCCATCACTGAGGTGATTGGGGATCACCTGATTCCTTATTGGATATTCTTTGGGACTCAAATGGCTGTCATACACAAGCTCCTATACTCTGCTCGAATGAATTTTGAACCTTGACTCTAAGGTGGTTGGCGTCATGTGTAGGACGAGGGTGTGGACACTTAGGAGCGTAGCTGCAGCAAATCATATCACCAGCACTTTGTTGAAAATGTCAGACATTTTTAATTAATTAAATGAATCATTAACAAATTGCTGAAGTATAAGAGGAATACAACATCTTGGGATGTGGTGGTATCAAAAAAAATGCAAATTCAGGTTACTAATATTAACACCCCTTCACACTGGACTGCATTACATAAGCATCACAATATGTAAATGATTTTACAGTATTTTCCTATTAAGATTTTTCCTCAATCACACTGACCTTTGGCTGATGTGTAGATGAAGTCCATAAATTCAAATTTATGAAAATTTAAATGGAGAAAAAGGAAAACAAAAACTCATATACAGGGTTACACTGAAGCCTCTTTATTTACGGAGTGATGAAAGTTATACAAACCAGAATTCCCCAAAAAAAAAAAAAAACAAACCCCAAAAACAATGGAAGTTTTTATAAATTCGATAAGCTCACTTGTAGATCATTAAAGACATCATGTCTGTTAACACTTTTGATAAGACAGAGTTGAATAAGGAAAAGTTGCAAGGGTTTAAAAAAAAGATATTCGAGAGGCAATAAATATAATATATTTACATTCAGTCTGTGATTTTTGGTGTAATCCACACCAGTTGTCTAATTTTATGTAGTAAAAAAACCTAATAAAAGTACACTAACTTGTAACATTTTATATAGAAGATATATAGTCCATATGAGAATGCAAATTAATGCTAGCTCGGCTGTGTATAAGCTAATGCAAACTTACTAGTTAATGCTAACAGTAACTGCTGTGTTTACCAGGTTAGCTTAGCAGCTAGCTCAGAGAAATTAATGATGCAACAGGGCCCTAGTTGTACTATTAAATAAATTGCTAATGAGCCATTGTAAAACAGTGAGCTGACGTTCATTGTTGTTGCCGTATCGAACTTATTTATCGTGTCTAGCTAGTAAGCAATTGCTTTTACCGACGTGATCTCCTCAGCAAGGCGGGATAAAAGGCTTCTCATCCTGCGTGGACACACAGGTGACGGGCTTAATGCTAAGGGAAAATACAACTATATTTTCTGTTTATAACATAGCTAGCATGAATAACAATTAGCATGGAATAACACCCGTGTTTGTTTGTTTGGTTGTTTTTTGTAAGGGAAAGATTGAAAAATGGAGAGGAGCTAATTGGCTTACAGTTAGCCAGTTATATTAAATATGTTTGGCAATGGTAGCTCAGTGGTTAAGATGTTGGACTAGTGATTGGAAGGTTGTGAGTTCAAATCCCAGCTCTGCTGGGCCCTTGAGCAAGGCCCTTAACCCTCAATTGCTCAATTGTATAAATGTAAGTCGCTCTGGATAAGGGCGTCTGCTAAATGACATAAATGTAAATGTTCCAGCCAGGGCAGAAGTTCTTTTATGCTTTGGGGTTTTATTTCTAATCCAAACGGCTATAGGGTGGGTGTATAGGGTGCTCTGGGTGTGTGTGCTCTTCTCACTTGTGTGTGTTCACTGCTTAAATGGGTTGAATGCAGAGGAATAATTCATATTTTGCTTGGTTCAAGGTATGCCACAATCACATGGTTTAATATTGCCACTACTATTAATATACCACTACTTCCTGCAATTATGATCACAAGTAAAACTGATTCTCACCAGATTGCTCTGTGGGAGACTTGAACAAGCATGTCGCTGGCAAAACATGGACCAATGGGCCAAATATCCATCACGATCTAAAATAAACATTTAACAGTATTGCTCAAAATCTTCTATTTGCCAAGTAGACAACAACATTTAAATGAATACCCTCAAATAAAAGTGGCTGTGGATTTTGTTGCATTTAAAATGGTACATTTTGGGGAGATCTGCTCATTGCGCTTGGTGAAAAATAGTCGGAAAACAAACAAAAAATTGGTAAGTAAATAAATACATTTGTAAATAAGTTTGTAGCTTATGGCTACAAATGAGCATGTTATGCCGGTTTGCACCACAAGAGGCCGCTAATAGCAGGGGAAAAAAAGGCGTTTTTGGTTTGATTCAAAACTAAATATTTTCACATAAATGCCAGGAATAAGCTATTTTCCAGCTAATGGTTGGAAATAAACTATGTCTACAGGTGTACATTTCACATGCAAATCTCGTAAATTCGTAAGATGGGCAGGTTCTGTGATTAACAATCATAAATGTTCAGTCTAAAGGTGAAATGTGTTGGTTAAGGAGAAAGAAAAATTTGTGCACATTGCCAGTGTACAGGATCAAAACTAAGATTGGGCAAAAAATGGTACGATTTATACTGAAAATTAATTTTAGTTGTTTGTGTTGTCAGAAAACAAAAAAGTGGAAGTTTGACTTGGAAACACACGTTCTTTTTTATACGGAGCTCCACAAGGGACATGGATGGGGAAAAAAAAAGATGCATCTCAAAAAGTCCTTCATTTAGGAAAATGCACTTCTGGGTCAGTTCGGAAAAACTTGCGATGAGTGCGCCAAGCGACAAACTTTCTAAGATCTCACAAAAGGACTTTCCCCCCTCTGTGTTCCTTCCAGGGCTCCGTACTTTTCCTCCTTTCTTTTTTTTTTTAAACTTTAACACATTTGTAATTCTGAAGTAACTCATTAGGATGATTTAGTACCTTTATCTTACTGGTACATGCATATATAATAAAAACATATGCAATGATTAGAAGTGCAACAATGGCACTGCAGCATAAATCTAAAAGAAAAAAGGCCTATAGAGGACAAACACAGCAATGAATCTGATTACTGACAATCGTTAGAATAACAAGAAGTACTGGATTTTTAATCCGATGTTCCTACATGCTGCACTATTCTGTCTTTCTGCTATTAATAATATTATCTGTATTTGTATATGTTGTAATAATTAAAAAAAATCCTTCTACATGCACAGATCACATTCAGATGAGTAGACTTACACCATTTTTATTTTGTATTACTATATGAAAATAAAACAAAGCACAAAACGTAATGCTAAAAAAAAGAAACAAAGTTAAGGATAGGTATGAGAAATACATACCTCCATTTCTTGGGTTTTTATCCGGTTAACGTGATAGACAAATCACTCCTATCCATGCAAATATAAACATTACAGCCTCGTATCCATCCTGAACTTGAGGAAAAACTACGTTAATAAGCGTAACCCTGACACATGCACAGTAAATTGCTAATATGACAGGCTTGTATATGCATGATATTTTTAGATTAGTTCAGAACTTTTTAATAAAATATGATATATGAAAAGTATATAAATCCAATCCAATATGTATAAAATGCCCTCGGCAAATTTTCTCCTCTGTTTACGGTACGTACCTTTGGCAAAATTGTTTACGTTGTCAGAGAACAGAATATAGTGACAAATTTTTATCCAAGGTGCTTATAATCAGAATGAGAGAGGACAGAATTCTAGAGATATCTGTAAAATATATCATACGTCATACAGGAAGTGGAATTTTTTAACAATACCAAGTAAAGTAGCCAGTGAATTAGATTAGAAAGAAACATTATGCTCATTATTTTCAATTTCAATTGAATTTCAAATTTTCAAATACCTGAATGAATTCAGGTACCAGTTTTCATCCACACCTATTTGAAAAGTTTCTTTTTCGAAAAGCATAGCGTTGTAGAGTCAGGACCATCAACATTCCCATGATCAGAGGGGTTATTACAGCAGTCATGCTAAGGCTGTCTAAAAAATGATGCAGTCTCCTCCAAATAAAAAAAAAGTTTGAGGACTAAAAGGGGATGATATTCACTAATTGACAGCTTGACTGAATAATTGACGTGTTTAATTATTAATTATTATTATTATTAATTATTTAATTATTATTATTAGCCTCTAATTGAATTCCATATTTTTTCCAGATTTCCATAGCACTTAATTCTTTCGTCTGCGGCCTGAATACCAGCGTGTGAAATCTTAGCATTAAATCATGATACGTGCACATAACTGGACTCTGAATACGGCACTCAGGTTGCATCAAAGCTTCGCGTACATTCAAAAACGTAGCGAGTTTCGCTGAGAAGAAGTCCAAGCAGTGCACCGTTGAATAGTTCTACAAACACCGTCAACTGAATCCAGAGACGAAAGAAACCTGTAAAACAATGAGGGTCAGTTTTTGTTTGTTTCTGAACATAGATAATAGACCATCTGACAAGGGTCTCCAAGCTTGTTAGACATTACAGTACTGCAGTCCAGGGGAGGCTTCAAAAAGTGTTAGTTGTGGTGTTTTGCAGAAAAAATACTTTATTACTATTCTAGAAAAAACAAAAGATTTCTTGTCCATGGCTGGGAAAATTGGCCGTGATTTTAGGGATGCAAGGGTGGCCTACTCACTTCCCTAATCATGGGCATCTGTAAGCTCATGCATATGGATGAAGGTGGATGGTGATACACTTGAATTTAAACTATAAGGCATGTTACTGTTCTGATGCAAAAAAACAAAAAAACATAGAAAATATGCAATATATGTTCTTCCTTACCTAGTACCAGAGTGCTGATGAAACTCACCACGGCTAAAGCTATCAGTCCCATTGCAACACGTCCACGCGTGGGCTGTTTAGTGCTACTAGAGATTAGAAACAAAAGGAAGATGTTCAATTACCTGTACCTTCACAAATCATGAGTTAGAAGTTTATTTCCAAGCCACCATAACCTTACTTCAGGGTCAAATTTATTTTTCCACTTACGTGAGAATGCACCCATGGTTAGAATCGCATGGAAAAGTGGTACAGCCAAACGGCAGAGATTTCGTAAAGGCGCTGTAAAATAAAGTAAGTTATTTCTTTACACAAGAATAAATTAAAGTTATTTTCCTTAGAGAGAAAAAAAAAAACAGTCCGAAATGCTTCATCTAAAATAAAAGGCGTGTTCAAACACCTACTAGGTAATTTGTCGGTATAAGGAAATGTTTTCAGCAGCATGATGGGCCTCATGATACTAACAACTGAACAAGCAATGACCTCAGAAAGAAACCCTATAATCAGACCAAATCAGTCAGGTACTGAAGCACAACACATCGATTGGAAGCTGCCAAATCAGCAAAATGACCCTGAATTTACCTTCTCTGGACCACAAGCAGAAAGCAACAAACATGCAGACGCTGGGACAGAGGCTCAGACAAATGTGCATTATCATGCCTTCTTTTTCTGAGAAAGAGAAAAAAAGCTTCATATTTGTAGTTTTAGTAGTAAAAGAAACTGAAAAAAGTCTTTATTGTTCAGCAGGATAAAGACAGGACCACTAAATCCCGCTGAAAGCAATAACGCAGCAGAGAACAACAGGAATATTGATACATGGCGTGCTGAGAAACCTGTAGAAATGGGACAATACGGAGATAGAAATATAAAAAATCTGTTGTTAGTGACCTTGTATAAAACTGCATACATTTTATCTGAAAAACATAATAATAATAATAATAATAATAATAATAATAATAAATGCTGTGATTGACAGGCATCTAATTAAGTATGAATTCCCGCTTAGTGATCCCAGGATAGGCTCCAGATCCACTAAGACAAGTGGTGTAGGAAGGAATTTGCAATAGGGAGGAGTCAGTGTAGGATGGGGAAAAAACCGCAAGCGTCATTGACATTTTTAGGCAATATATTTTGCCCTAAAGCCGGTCCTAAAAAAAACTGCTCTGTCTTATTGCTTATAGTTTTGCACTGAACCGCCCCTTGAATAAAACAAGTGAACCCAAAACACGCCAACAAACATATCAAAAGTAAAAGCCCCACTCCCCCAAAGTGATTCTCTTTCATTTGTCACCCTTAAATATCATTAGGGAAATATGCTTTACCTACACCTTGCAGAACCACAACGGTTTGTTCCGACACGTTCTTAATAAGGACCTCACACACAAATTCTCCTTTATCTTCCATCCTTACATTCAGAAGCTTCAGCGAGAAGTTTCCTTTTGGGATTTCAGAAGAAAATAAATCAACTCGCCCCCGATAAATCCCATCACTGTCTTTATAAAGCAGGACAAGGATGTCAGTCTTTTTCCAGGTCACTTCTATCTCGCTGGCTGGTACACGCAAATCTACAGAACAACCGTCGCAGACAAAGACGGTTCCGTTTGTCCCTTTTATGACAGAATGGTCTGAAGGAATACAGAGCACAAAGATTGATAGCAACAAAGACTAAATTGTGTGGGGTATTTGTATTGTTCCTTAAAATGACTTACACATAGCAAATAAAAATAAATTGTGCATGAGCATTATTATGAGTATGAGTTAGAAATGACATAATAAGTATGGTGTCTTACTGATATCTGTCATTTTCATTATGGGCTCTTGGGTTGTGTTGACTTGACACCTGTAAACTCCAGCATCATCTTCAACCACATTTCTGAGTAAGATGGAGTAATTCCCTTGTAAGACTTCATCTGGAGAAAAGTCAACTCTGCCTCTAAACAGCTGACTCTGGAGATCTGGTCTGCTTTTTCCATGCTGGAAGAGGCTTACTAGAGAATCTGAATCCATCTTTCTCCATTCCACCTGCAGATCTTCCAGAGGCAGTGGGCTTTCAATAAAGCAGTGCAGGAGGACTGAGCCTCCCAGCTGGGCCACAAGCGGACCCGAGGGGCCGTGGACACGGAGACCTGCATTAATACCAAACCATATGTACAGAAGCATAACGAAATTTCTTAGTATTAGAAATTCTTTTGAACGGCAACAACTAACTGAAAGAACATGACAATCATCCCAGGTAATACATGTCATTATATCTGAAGGAAGAAAAGCTACATTTTGTAACTATTCTTGTACAGTCAATTTAAAAGCATCATGAATATTATAATAAGCAGAGTTCAAATGGTAATACATGACTATATAAAAAAAATCTTACCTTCATGCCCAACAGTAAAAGCAAACACTAAACACACTGACAAATACATTGTCCTAATAGTTCATTACTTCATTTTCACCCCTGACTGAGAATTTCTCAGTACCTGGGTTTTATAACTGGAACGAGGGACTTGTGTTAACATGTACAGCAAAGTTGAAAAGCAGGGGGTGGGGATGGGCAGATAAAATGTAATTGTCTTGGCAAGAGTCTGCAAATGTTGGTCTTCCACTGAAGCCATGTATAATTCAGGATAATGAGTAAAATTATAGCACATACTGAAATACAAATAATTCATGTTCATGTACAGCAAATCTGTATTTTTTAAAGTTCTTATTCTGCGCTTTCTCCCTTTGGTAAGAACTAAAAAAATGCACTTGGCCATCAAATCCAGCAACTTGGGAAATATTTGTCAGTGTAGATTTCCAACTCTCCTTAGGGGTAAGTTATTATTCTCAGGAAACTAAGTAAAAAGAAAAAACATGCCCCAGTAGAAACAATACAAGACATATAGCCTCAAGCGGTGATAACAGGCCCTCACACCTCTAGTGCTATCACCAGAATAAAACAACACACCGATTTAAAGAACTCTTTTTTTTTACTAAGTTGAGATGAAAAAGCCAGATGTCAGATGGTGGTGCTATACCAGAGAGTCCCTCTGGACATGTGGATATCACCATAGCCATCATTATTAGCAAACTAATACTGTTTGTGAGCAATGTAGGTGAGATAGAGAAACCACCGAGTCATTGTGAGATCACCAGATTAACATGACACGACAATTGATAGAGTTCATTTTGAGCTGAGATAAGCAAGAAAAAGAAAAGAAAAAGAAAAAAAAAAAGCCACTCTTTCTGTCGCCAGATGGTGGTGCTATACCAGAGTGACACTCTGGGCATCTGGATACCATCGTAACCAATAAGCTGTGAAATTTGAGCTCTATCAAGCAATGCATGGAGAATTTATGATGCTTTCCTGTTTGTGTGCCAAGACATAAATTTATGGTTTTGCAATCTATCATCAGCAACATCTTACAGTAGTGCCCTTTGCCCATCTGGTGCAGGCGCCCTCCAGTGGACACCAGAGGCCCTGCACCCAGTTGAGTGAAAAACCACTCTTTCTGTGGCTAGATGGTGGCGCTATGCCTGAAAGTCACAGAGAGGAAAAAAGAGAGGATGATTATAGTTGCTATACCGCAAGTGATAACAGGAACTGTTATCTTTTATTCTTGGAAATTTAAACAGAAAATATGCCATCTTTTTCTGTTAAATAATAAAATAAAACACTAATCAATACTGGGCTGCATCATACCACCTCGTGTGTTTATTCTTCACTTAATGAACAAGTCAGATAACGAAATCAGCAAATAAAAACATAAAAGTACAATTATTACAGTTTTAATTCAAAGCAATGGCTTATTTATTCATTTTCGCAATGTGTTGTCTCAGTTTGTGTGCTTAAGTCTGAGAGTAGTGATGGAATGTGTAATGTCGTGTAATGTAATATTTTCAGTTGGTTCTTGGACAATATAAATGAAAACAGAGCTAATTTGCAGTTAGATTTGCATCATAATTTGATCATTATGGACAATAATAAAATAGGCATTGGAGTATTTATGCATTCACTTGTTTGTTTTCTTCACTATCAGGCAATTTATACTGATTCATTTTTCTCTTTTTGCATCTGGGAGGCTCATAGCCAACTCCATTTCCTGTCTAGCATGTGTATAGTTACACTATTTTCATACTCCAGGGTTTTTCTTTTCTCCCCATGTAATTTGACAAACGTGCAGTCTGGGTCTGAAATCCATAAATCAGCTTCATGACAATATCAAACGGAAACAGAAAGTGGAGAGGGGTTAAAATGAAACATCTTTATTTATAATTTTATTTACTTACATTTATTAGAACTGAATAAATAGATAAGAAAATAGTTCACCAGGTAAATAATTAAATAATTATATAAATAGATAATTAGATAAATAGGAGATAAGCCATGGGTCAAAGTACTAGTGTTCTTACAGATCATTAATGACAACATGTCTGTGAAGACAAAGTTTTAATAGTGTGATAAGGACAGAAAAAGTGTGCTAATGTACCATCAGTCCTCATGAAACTGTGAGCATAAAACCATATAACTACCAGTTTCTTCTGGTTTTGATTACTAATGAATATCTGCTCTGTAAATGTGAACGTAGTGTTTCTCTAAGATACAATAAAATAAAAAGCATGAGCAAGAACATGTCTGGGAGCTTATATTATACTGATCACCTCAGATCAGTCAGGGTTGGGGTTAGCATCTGAGAGAACCTGCATCTCTTCCACCTCAGGAACATCCTACACAGACACATCATACACGTAAATAAGGTCTGAATGGAGGGATAATAAGACTTAATTTATGTTTTTATGAATAATAATAATAATAATAATAATAATAATGGTCAGAGAGCTATCTGGTTAACAGCTAGCTAGGAATGTTATATTGGTTTTAGCCATTTTAGTGCTTTTGGATTTGGTACCTCAGGTCCTGCTCTT
>JAQQZX010119141.1:0-10320 GCA_030068355.1 Notoglanidium maculatum | reverse complement strand
TAGCGAAAAACGGAATGACTTTTTCTTTAAACTGCAGCGTGCGTCAGGATTCCCGTACTGCAGCCCCGAGTCTGTTTTTCCTACCGACAGGAAATGCAGCGTGAGCTCGGCACATTAGCCGCTTCATTAGCGCCGTGCGTCCGCGTCACACACACACACACACACACACACACACGACTCCCAGAGACGCCCCGACTCCTGTGGGGTTTGCTTTTTATTTTCCCACAATGCTCAGCCCTGCAGCGCGGGCGTCAGGTTCCTGCCTCTCGACCTCCAGCAGCCCCTGTGTGGAATGACGTGGTATACCTGAGAACCATCACACACTCCCAGGACACACTGCTCTCAGGCGTCCACCATCAGAGCAGCGGTGTGTATTTATCCCCGGCGATATTCATCACGCTGCCTACATTCCGGATTGTTCTTAACTAGTCTTCATTTTAATCGTTACTCTGATGCTGTGCAGCTGTACGGAGTAAAACGTAAAAGTACGAGAAAACTATTTTATTAGTACTCTTAGTACAGCACTGGTATTATTAGTAGTATTTACGCCGTGTGTACGTTTTAATTCATGCACGTCTTTCGGTCGTACCTGTTCATTTCATTTTATACATTTCCTGGAATTCTCGTAGCAGCAAAATGACAAATCGGAAACTCTTAGCTTTTTACCTGCAGGAAAAAATGACCTGAAACTAATAATAATAATGATAATAATAAGAATAATGATCAATTCTCTGAAGATTTCCCTAGTTGCCTCTTTGGATCCGCCAATGTGTAGATGTGTTAGTGTGAACTGGTTTGTCACTGGAAGTGGTGGTGGTTGTTGATGTGATGGTGATGGTTGATGCCATCGGGGGGGGTACAAAGCCCCCCAACCCCGGCCCAAGGCGAAGGCCAAAGGGACCAGGCAATCGAGGCCCTGTACATTTTATGTTACCATACATTTCCTGTGTTCATTCAATTAGAGTATCTTCTTTATTTCCATAAGAGGTCATTTCAAAATAACAAAAAGACACATTTATTTCAGTTTTTATTTACTATATCAGATTTTCAATGAGTCATATGTTTATACACACCTTGTTGGTATTTAGTGGCATTGCCTTTTAATTGCTTAGTTTGAATCAAATACTTGGAATGCATCCACAAGCTTCTCATAATACTTTTTTGGAATTTTCACCCTTTCCTCCAGACAGAACTGGTGTATATCAGTCAGTTTGTGGGCCTCTTTAATTGGACACAATTTCAGAAAATTTACAAATTTTCTATGGGATTCAGGTCAGCGCTTTGTGATGACCACTCCAATACTTTAATTTTGTTGTCTTGTAAGCCATTTTCTTGCAAATTTGGAGGTATATTTAGGATCACTGTCCTGGTGGAAGTATCAGGTTTCAAAAGAGTTTTAACATCCTGGCTTCACTTTTTCTAGATAATCCTCCTTCCTCAGGATACCATTTGTTTTCTGAAGGGCACCAATCCCTCTTCGAGCAAAACACCCTTATGACATGATGCTGCCACCTCATGCTTCACAGTTGGGATGGTGTTCTTTGGATTAAAATTCTCAACCTTATTCCAGCACTTGTTATTTCTGCCAAACAGTTAAATTTTGGTTTCATCTGACCAGAGAATACTCCTCCAAAAAGCTGATCACCACCTGCAATCTTCATTCTGTTTTTTTTTTTAATACCAATCTTGGAGTTGGGGCTTCTTCCTTGCATGACAGACTGTCAGGCCATGGTAATGTATGACTTCATAGTGGATGTACATATTTGGTATCCGATACTGCCAACTCCTTCAATAGGGTTGGTTGTTGTTGAGGATGGTGTTCAACTGAAAACCTTTCAGACCAAAGTTTGGTTATCCTAGGGAGTCAATTTATGCAGTATAATGCGGTGTAAACTAGTGTCTGTGTAGCCCCAAGATTTTTATATAAGAATACAATTGTTTGTACAGATGCTCTCGTTAAAAATTTTAGTACAAACTACAGTACATGCGTGCATCAATTTATTAAGTGTGTATGCTTTCTATACACATAGAAAGAACATATTTTATGAGCGTATAATTTATATATAGTAATTCAGTTTCTCTGTTACAAAGTTGATCAAAGTTGTTTTATCCAACAGTACAATACAGTAGAAACTATTTCTGGTTCCTTTTTCCTTTTTTATTTTCCAAAGGTTTTGCAGAAACTTTGTGTGAGCCACTTGTGTATTTGCATTGGCTACACTGGCTATGCAGTTCTTCCCTGTCAGAAAAGTAGATTTTAGCTTAGTTTACAAAACTATTTGACTAAAGAGTTCAAGAAAGCATTTTGCATAAATGTCCCAACAACTGACAATAGACTTCCAATGTAAGTAAATTTGAAGTAAACAAACTATAGAGATTAGGTTGAGAATACACTGGAATATTCCTATATATATATTCCATAATATTCAACACTAAAATGGCATTTAATGTAAAAGTTATATAATTGTGCTTCTAATCTTTCAGTTCAGCATGAACACAAATTCCCTAATTAATACCACAACCATATTAGACAAATAATAAATAGAAATGAGTATGCTTTTGATTTGATTATGACGGACTGATCGTTTTCCTTTGAATTACAAAAGGACGTAATGCTTGACATTGAGCAGTTAGCTTCAGCTTCGATGACAAGACAATATATATGATAAACCTGTTTATTTTGCTACAGTTCTTTATTTGTCATCTACGCATTTTATTGCAGCAAAAACACTAACACTATAATTTCTGGCAATAGTCCAAAATTCTCAGTCACAGCCTTCTCTGGTTTAACAAGCGAAGAACTCAAGTTAAACTTAATCAGCAAACTGAAATCTTGATCATATGACTTTCATAAATTTCATAGACTTATAGAAAGATTTTACAGAATTTGAAGAACTATTAATGTTTCATTTTACTTTTCTGGGTCAATGTACTCCGCATAAAAATGGCTTAAAAGGAATCAAATCTTCCATTACCTTAAATATAACTGATCAGCCCAGTCATGCTTGGTGTCTGAAGTTGTTTTGTTAATTTCACACTGGAGCAGAATCATTCAAAAAGTTTGGGGGCAGATTTGTCTACAGCTGCTTTTGAAAAACATTATGTTATTACACTATGATTATATCATAGGATAATATTATACACTCCTACATGTTAAAAAAGTTCCAGGATGTAGGATTCAGTTGATTGCAACCAGCTGAATGCCCCTCCCTTACCAAGCATGTATTCCCCATAGTGTACTTACATGTGAAGTGAAAAACTGTCCTGTGGTCTGATGAAACAAAATTTTAAATTCTTTTTGGAAATCATGGATGCCGTGTCCTTCAGGCGAAAGAGGAGAGAGAGACCATATGGCTTATTATCGGCAGACTGTTCAAAAGTTAGCATCTGTGATGGTATGGGGGTGCATTAGTGCACATGGCATGGGTAGCTTGTCCATTTGAGAGGGCACCATTAATGCTGGAAGATACAGGTTTTGGAGCAACACATGCTGCCATCCAGACAACATCTTTTTCAGGGAAGGCCTTGCTTATTTCAGCAACACAATGCCAAAACACATTCTGCACATATTAGCATGATTCCGGGTGATTTCTAAATAAGAGAGGAGGAACTGAAAAGTGATTCAGTTATACTTACAGTCCTATGTGTAAAAAGTCTTAAGCAGTGGAGAATTTGAAACAACTTGCACATGTAAGAGGACTCTTTTTTCCCCTTAATGTCACTCAAGTAAACGAAAGAAAAGACAGACTTCCACATTGATTAATTTGGTCCTGTTTTTCAAGAACATTTTTGTGGCTGAAATATCAAAATGGTATGCACACACATTTTTCCAAAGGGACAAGAAACAGAAGATTAATATTGTTTTTAAATGTAAAAAGTTCAGTGTAATGTAATAATCTCCCAGCAAATGTTCCTATCCATTTTAGATACATTGTTAATTAACTGCTAATAACCGTGATGCCTAGCATGGTAATATTGTTTTGTCAAATATCTGGAAGTGTTAACTCTTGTGCCTCGGAGTGTGTTTGCTTACTTTAAATAGGAGTGTGAATTAGGATTGTGACTCTGTGAAAGACCTCATTAAGCAGCCTATTAGGGCTTAGAGCTTTCCTGCACACAAGACCTAAAGTAAGCTTTGGCAGCTTCTTCAGATGGCAGGTTATTTTAGGAGATTAGGTAAAAAATGCATCGGTTTCCTTTTGCATGATCCCATAGCAATCAGTCTGTTCTGATGCTGTCAAGTCTGTTACATAATGCACCTGGTTTCTTTGTTGAAGACTTTGCTGAGCCATGGAATAGATCACGCTGCACTTTTCCTAACCCTCCATCAAGTGAATTCTGAACCAGTTAGGGGATTTTTTTTTTTTTTTTGCACATCATAATCCAGAGGCATTTTATATTGCATGTTCAAAACTGAATTTGGGCATGTCTCAAGCAGTTGTCATTATGCAGTTTCATCTTAAGTATTGTTAACAAATGGTATGAAAGGATCAAATGCAGAAAGGATATTGCAATGTGGCTGCTAACTTATCATCTCACTGCTAAATCTTCTGAACTCTTGTCTTTTGTTTCAGGTCCAGCCAGTTACCATGTGACTTGCTCCCACCTTCTGATTCTGTTTTTCTCATTCTTATTAGATGAGGTAAGTATTGGATGCTTGTGAAATTGTGGATCCTTTGGACTGATGTGAATAATCATTTGACTGCTCTCTGCTCCGTTATTAGCCATTTGGACAAAGCCGGGTCCAATAGTATTTGGACAGCAACCGTTTTTGTGATTTTGCCTATGTACACCACCACAATGGAATTGAAATGAAGCAATCAAGTGTAGACTTTCAGCATTTAGTTTAACAGGAATATTGCAAAAAATATTTGCTAGAAACTAGCCTGCTAAGTTCTGGAACAAGATTCTTTGGATAGATAGACATTTGGAACATGGACCAGAATGATGGGAAGAAAAGAGTTTGTTGAAGGAAAGGAAGGGCTCTTGATCCAAAGCATACCACATCATCAGTCAAACATGGTGGAGGCAGTGTTATGACATGGGCCTGTAAGACTGCCAAGTCTGAGTCAGTCAGCTGACCTCAACGCAAATGTGTATGCTTTTCACTTACTAAAGACAAACTGAACCCACAAACAAGCAGCAACTAAAGGCAGCTGAAGTAAAGGCTGGAAAACCATCCCAAGAGAGGAAACTTAGCATTTGGTGAGGTCCACTGGTTTCAGACTTCAGGTGGTCATTGATTGCAATGGACTTGCATCCAAGTATTAAAAATAATCCTTATATTTCTAATTATTTTTGTTTGTCCGATTACTTTTGAGCCTGTGAAAACGGAGGAACTAGATATAAACGGCTGTAATTCCTACAGGATTAATGCCATGTTTTTGTTAAACCCCTTGAATTAAAACTACACTTCAATCACATCTTGATTGCTTCGTTTCAAATCCATTGTGGTAATTTACAGAGGGTAAAAAAAGTATGGGGGAAAAAAATGGTCTCTGTCCAAATACTTATGGACCAGACTGTATGTTTACTTTGATCAATTCTGGCTATCAATGTGGCAGTCACTTGCATACATTTACAAATAGCTACATTTTAACATAGAGGGGAAATAGGAAGTCAACATCAGCTATTGTGTTTCAGTTTCCTTTTGTGTTATCATGGCTTGGTGGCACACTCACGTTCACAGAGAGTTTTGGATTTTGTTTGTTATTTTGGCCTGGTCAGTCTCTGAAGCCAAATTTCTTTTTTAGAAAAGAAAACAAACAGCAAATGCAATTCTGCTCCACCCCTATGGACCACCTATTACTATTTTTGTATATTATGGACCAAGAATAGATCCTAACACTACATAACAGAGCAGATCCTCAAGCATGGAAATGGAAAGAGGGCTTAAAAAAAAAAAAAAAAGCCCTTAAAAAATTTAATGGTGAAGGGACAATATTTTTACTAGTCATACTACCAAATATGTGTTTCACCACTTTCATTGGACATACATTCATTTATTCAACATCAGTAATCAATTTATTTTGGTTAGTGTTGTAGTGGATATATT
This sequence comes from Notoglanidium maculatum, assembly GCA_030068355.1. Taxonomy (NCBI): domain Eukaryota; kingdom Metazoa; phylum Chordata; class Actinopteri; order Siluriformes; family Auchenoglanididae; genus Notoglanidium; species Notoglanidium maculatum. The sequence goes on along the minus strand of JAQQZX010119141.1, from coordinate 4,265 downwards.
TCTTTGACGCTATGATCATCAATGAATGCTTTTACTAAGGAAATAAAAGGGTCAAAAATTATGGCAATGAATGGATAAAGCTTTAATGCACTATTTTCTCTCTAAGGAGGTGACTTGGGTGTTTGTTCAGACCTTCATCACCCTTCAAGCTTTACTAATGCAACTGTCTGCATGATATTTAAAACTCTGATGCTTGCCTACAGTGCCAAAAATGGAATGGTGGCTGTCTGATCAGTTGTTGTCCTTCCTGCCTTTGTACGCAGACTGAAAATCAATCTTTCATATTAGCACTTACATGAACACTAAATATATACATAAAAGCTATGTGTGTGTGTGTATTACTTATGGATCATCACTAACTCCAGTTTCTGGCAGTCGCCTTAGATTGTTTAGGTCTAGACTTGGATATTTTTCCACTCATACCAGGTGCCTCACTGAACTCTCACCATCCTCTTAGGAGTTGCATAGACTAGTCTAATAATACAATTACTAGTCACTGCTGTGGGGAAATGATGACTAGTCAGGCTGTGGATAAAAACAGTGAAGCAGAAATGTACATTTTTAAGCAGGTACTTTATTAGTGTGAAAATATTTCCAACTAAATGAGGTTTGTCAAATTGGATATGGTGACAGTCAACTACATAAGACTATGCTAGGAAAAGTGTTCCCCCCCCCCCACTTTGGCTTTAATATACTTTGATATCACGACATGAACAAGACAAGACCGTGCAAAATCCCACTCAGCTTGTTTAAAGTAATTTTAGCATTGCATAGCAGCTTGCAAAGAGGCAAATCCAGAATAGTTTTCAAACGCTATTGAGGCCGGAGTTCACCATGGCATTAAAAACTTCCTAGATGCTACTGGAGACATGCTTCCTCCATCTATCCATCATCAAGCTAAAGGAGTTTCTCCTCTCAGATAATCAGAGAAACTTTTTGTAAGCATAGTCTCTGGTTCTAAACCTCACCACTTCCCTCAGGAGAACAAATGGAGTAAACAAGCTGTATGTGATTAGAGGGAGAGAGAGAGGGAGAGGAGTGGAAATATTTTTACTATGACATGAAATCTGTTCCATCAAAGCACTGGGTTTTACTGATTACATCAGATACTGCATCCAAAATCCATCCTCACTGCTTTTGGAAAGCACAAAAGCTGTTAACAGAATGATTTAGAGAATTGCTTTTCCAACATGATCAGTTAGCACTAATTATCTCATATGCTTAGGATGTGCCATGTACTTTCAGAGACATATCTTGAGATCGTAATGTGAAATCTGGATTCACTTAATGGCAACACGAAATGTTGCGAATTAGTATCAGCTGTCACGTTTGGCATTTTTCTCGGTTCAAATGGTCATTCTTCAGTTGACCATTTGTGAATATTTCATAAGTTCAGTTTATTATCTGAGCACATGAAAGCTGGTCATCCTGCTGAACCTTCTCGAGGGGGAGCTTCCTGTCAAACAGCCACAAACACGATCCTGCTATTGTTCACCTTCTGTCATCACCCAAGTAGCACCACATAAATACAACAGGAATAAGCTTCTCTGTTCAGCATTTCCTTTTACATTATGTGATTCATAATAATCAAGCTTTCAGTTTATTGCCTAGAACTATCGTCATCTCAGTGATCATGAAAATCCAGCTATATTTACAGATTACATTTATGTGTATATTTCACAAACAATTCATTTCTTTAAAATGATTTGGCAAATAGATTAATCTATAATGCACAGACTGCCATGCTTAGCTTTATTTTATTTATTTTTTATTTTTTTAAATAGTATAGTAGTATACTTAACAAGACAAAATCAATTAAACTCTGCAGTTCTGAAACTGTAATCTGTCTTAAACCCGCTCATGTGATCCCTGCCTGGTCAAACTTTTCCTGGCAATTGTTCAAACATTTTTATTATGGCCCTACATGTGCTTATTTTTAGCTGAGGGGGAAAGAAAAAAAAAGAAAAAAAAAATTACACCGCTGTCTGTTTTTTCCTAAAACTTATTTTATTTTTCCATATGGTCATGAATGATGAAAAGATTGTGTGTGTGCAAGTAGATATTTGTATTTAAATGGGAAATAGTCATTAGGAAAATTAAAAGTTCCTGGAAATTGAGAACAACTAAAAAGAAAATCTTGTTCACACACTAATTTGCATTTTGGTGAAGCCTAGAAAACTCCATAAAAGGCAAAGAGGCAAAGCTCACAGTGCTAAAATGACACGTAAATGGCAATAAATACTTTCTCAGAGGTAGACATACACACGTACATGCACACACACAATTATTTAACAGTACAACAACCACTGAAATACCAAAATCTGGAGTCCAGTTACAGAAAAGGTGAATTACACGTGAATAGTATATTTCTCACACACACACACACACACACACATACACACACTTCCGAAATTACAGGATTGTCATGAATACCAAATTTCTTGTATAAATGTTCCTACAAATGATTTTTTAATAAATCTGTTCATATCCAGCTTGATAAATGAGGCCCTTTGTTTGTGTTATATATATATATATATATATATATATATATATATATATATATATATATATAAAATATATATTACATAGAGGTTTCCAATTTGTGATATATGTTTTTGAGAGAAAACACTATCAACAAAAAATTTATTAATATAATGGTACATCGTTTCTCCAATCACCAATAATTATGGAGTGGACTGTGTGTTGTCTGTTTGTCTTTTAAAATAGCATATTCTCAAAAACTGTGTGTATCGTCTGTATCTGTATCATGCACAGAGACCCCATTTACACTTGGTATTAAAATGCATCTTGGGCGATATGATCACAACTGGACAGTGCTAAATACAAGTGTAAACAACCTCCGAGACGCATTCACTCAAACCACTTGCCGAGGTGGTCTGGGACACATTTAACCACATATCCTCTGTAGTGTAAACGCTGACGTGTTCTGATGCATCCGCAACACGGACATAACAGGAAAATACATCATTAATGCTGGACGCAGTGATTGTTTTGGTAACAGCGTGACACGCTAGAAAAAAATGCGAGAGGAGCACCGATGTACGTATTTGGAGTACAAGTAAATAATGAGGGTATGTTGCAGGTTTTATGTTTTAATATGATTTTGCGCGGGGACCTTTGACCTTCTAGCGGAAGTGATGTAGGCAGTAATGAAATTTGAACAAAATTGGTCAGCTGGACACCTTGGAGATGCATGATTGACACAGGTGTAGAGACCGATGCGTCTTGGCATTCCGTTTGTGACCTGAATGCTCAAGACGCATTTTAAAACCAAGTGTAAACAGGACCAGACAAGCTGAACATCTAACTAAACTCAAAACACCTCCTCAGTTAGTCCCAATTACTTTTGGAAAATGCAGTTACTGTCTTGTCTATTGTCCTTACTAGTTGAATTATACACTTTAGAAACAGGATTTAAGTAGAAAAGAATATAAATGCTTGTAGTATTTCAGCTATAGGATGACAGTGCAGGATGGCTGCTCATTAACTGAATTCTAAAGATATCTTTATGGGTACACTTACACTTCATACATCACACCTCAGGCTGTGCTGTGTAGGATGTATGCAACAGGAGTGCAGCATCCCGTATTTGTTATTTTAAACACTTGGACGTGTGAATGGGAGTCTTTCCCTGTGGAGCTCTTTGCTGGGTGTGGAATAATTTTTCTATCCAAAAGCCACAAAGTGGAGGTCAGAAGTAAAATCAATTTGTGGTTACATCATACTGTAGTGTTGGAGGTACACTGACCTTCAGCTAAGCAACTGAACAGATGTGAAAAATCCAAACTGGATGTCAACCTATATGTAATCAACATGTCTTCCAAAATATGTTTGAACATATAACAGACACAGCAATAGCAAGGTATTCCTCATCACAGCTAGCTGGGTTAAAGCAGGCAGATACAAGAACACGGTCCTACAGTCTGAGAAAAAAGATATTTCTCAGTGAGCCAAGAGGCCTATACCCCAAAGAGCAATATTTTTGAATTCCAGGCAACATTTCATTTCACATTTCAGCAAATGGATTTTATATATAAATAGTTTTAAAATGTGGCTGAGTTTCTAGCCGACTATATGCAGTTATTATAGGCCTAATATAATAGTTCTTATATTGCAAGTCCCTCTTTATCTATTTGGTATATTAACAGCTATATAGTACGCCATTCTTATACAGTGCCTGACAAAAGTCTTGTCACTTAACCAAGTTGTAGGAACAACAAATAATAACTTGACGTGTAGTTAAT